>CAEFZX010028068.1:0-26851 GCA_903066825.1 Alfaro cultratus | reverse complement strand
AAGAAACTAGAATATAAGGCGTATTTTCAGTTGTTTTACACTTTTTTGTTTAGTACATATTTCCACATGTGTTCATTCATAGTTTTGATGCCTTCAGTGTGAATCTACAATGTCAATAGTCATGAAAATAAAGGAAACTCATTGAATGAGAAGGTGTGTCCAAACTTTTGGTCTGTACTGTAAGTCTGAGTGTGTTCATAGTGTTATACAGTGTTAGTTTTTGAGTATACAACTAAAAATCCTGTCAACCCATTGTCCCACCTGAGTCGTGGATCATTACAGCTCCCCCAGTATACCAGTTCTGGGTGCTTTTCGAATTAATGTTATCATTTGGTTAATAATATGTTTAAACTGTTAAAAATTCAATTGGTCATCATGCTTGTGGTCAATAAATCTTTTTGAAATCGTTATCATTTCAGCAGAAGCATGGAAAACACAGCACAGAAACACGGCTCAGCGGACACCATGTTTTGATTGGGAAAGTCATGCAGTGAATTATGACACAATATGACAAACGAGGTCCTGTTGGGTAAACTGCCGAGTGGCTGAAATCTTAGAGTTGGAAACTATTTCACTTTCAAAAGCGAGCAGCAGTTTCTTTGGTTCTCAAGCACTCTGAGCGTCATTACAAAATGACATTATGCCTGATGAGTGATTCATATCCTACTAAATATTTTAACTTTTTGATGCCACAAAGTAATTACATTAATTTATTTTGAAATATACAATGTCGTCTTGGCTCAACATAAATGGAATACAAGTTTCCAATTTCTTTGAATGAGCAGCGTTCTGGTTTGTCCTGATCTGCCACACAGTGATTTGTTTAGAGGCGTCGTCAAAACTGCACAGATACACTGGTGCTCGATATCACAGAACCCTCTGCGTGGATCACCCACCTCCGAGTCTGCTGCTGCTGAGAGAGTCCCACCATCTGGCAGAGTTATGCTTTATCCACCCAACATGCTGTAATACAAATGAAGAAAATCTGGTTTGCAGTAGGTAGGACATGGGGAAAATTGGAAGAATAGAATAGAATAGAATAGGACAGAATAGAATAGAATAGAATAGAATAGAATGGGTCTAACTGTGGCAAAATTCAGGAGTTACAGCAGCAAAATAAGAAGGTAAGTGGGAACTTGTATATTTACTGGATTGAGGTTTGAGTCATTTTATACGCACAGAGAATTAACAGAATTTATTTAGTTTTTCTCAGTTAGTCAGTAGATTTTTACTTTGGAGGAAACTTTTAGGAAAGTAAAGTTTCATCAAGTTTCTTGTTGTTGTTTACTTACAGTGCTTTATGAAATTAGTGCAAAATTAAAGGAAAACTAAAACTTATCAACCAACGCCTAAAGTTCACAATCAAAAGACAGATTCAACAGCTCTCTTTCTACAATGGCTCTCTTCTTACCACTTTTCCAGAAGTTTAGATTTGACCTCTGTCCTATCAAATGTTCTCCCACCTGAGCTGTGGATTTTTGCAGCTCCTCCAGAATTACCACAGGCCTTTTTCTTGCTTTTCCTGTAGGTTTAGGTGAAACATTACGTTGAGATGTTGTCCTGGATTTTCTATTTGGTATCAAAGTACAGGCGGCTGAATGTGTTCACAAGCCAGATGTTTTAAATCATGTTTGCACATTTATGAAAACCATGCTTCTCATTTCTTCCACTTTGCAACTATGAACTATGTTGTATTGATTTATCACACGACAATGTGTTTGTAGAATGACACAATTTAAAAACAACTTTTGTAAATACACAAAGCAGGATAGGAACGTTGAAGAATCAGTTTTTTTTATATGATTTATAGTATAATTAGAATGACTTTAACATAAAAATCTGTTTTCAGTCTTCAAATAGACTCCTAATTTTAACAGTTAACCAGATTGGAAGGAGGAACAAGATGTGCCTGGAAGATGACCTGCAAAAAATTCATTTTGGTAATAAAATATGTCTAAATGTTTTCTTGCAAATGCGATTATTTAAAAATAAATAAATTCCAGTGGAACTGCCATTCATCTCAGCGATGAGCCAACCCAGGACTAAATGTGGTGCAAGAAAGGGAGTGCGTAAGAAAGTTTGGAAACCACACACACACACACACACACACACACACACGGAAAACTGGGCAAAGGCCAACATGTCATGACATGAGAAAACAGAGAAAATACATGGAGCTGACTTACTAAGGAGGATGTTATTGTCAGAGCAGATAAAAATGGGTGACAAGCTAATCAAGGTAGGAAGATTGAAAAGTATTAGTTTTCTTTGGAGCTAGATGAGTCTATTAGAGCTGGCAGCAGCTGAAATTCTCCTGTTCTGACTGTTTCTCTCTTTATTCACTCTTTTCTCTCACCTCACACTGTTGTGGGATTCTGTTTTTTTTAACCACAGGTATTCAGGTATTTGCCTCCAGGGTTCTGCTGGCAGTGCTAGGAGTTGCAAGGTGCACTCTTGTCCTCATGTCAGGGCCTGTGTGGACCCAGGGGGCCACCAGCTGAAGGACGGGGACAGTCCTATTGTCCCAAAGCATTCCACGTGAACAAGGTAAAGAGCGAGGGAGGTGGCGTAGGGTGGGGAGTCGTGCTTTGAGTGGCGATCTGGAGCGTATGTGTTATTGTAAAGAGCGCAGATTGTCTCCCGTCTCCTCCACCTCCGCTCCTCACCCCACCTCGCTCCGTCCTATCCTGTCCCCTGAGTTGCTGCAGGCTAAGTAAAATACACCTGCCTGAAATCTACACCTCAGGGCCAGATGCCTATCTCCAAAATCTCCAGAGTTTTCCATAAACACACCAAATGTTGCACACACACTCAGAGCAAGAACATCTGGTTATATAAAATCTGCTGAAATTTGAATTTCAAATCAATTCACAAATTTCCTTGCCCTTTAAAAGTTAGTAGAGAAAATCATTTGATGTTTGTTTTCTGAAAGGTTTAAAGGGGAAATCATGTAGATGAGCAAAATCTGATCTTTGTTTTCTAAAGGTAGCTGAATATAAAGTTGACATTTCAACTGTGTTGCAGAGTTGCAACAACAAATCAGCTTAATTAAGATAAAAGGGCTATTTTGTTTTCTAAATGATGTTTGTCCTCTCAGTGAAGTAAAACACACAAAGAACTGAAGACCTGAAATATGCTTAGGATTGATTAAGCTGGTGGGCTTATTAAACATCAGAGGAGCATGTGAAATTAGATATTTGCCTTGCTTATTAGAGTAGACAGACAACAGAAAAAAAGGAAATTGCTCAGATGAGATTAAAATGACATCTGGATGCATAAAGAAATAGTTAATGTTTTTTTAAGGGGAGTTGTGTTGAGTAAAGAACTCGGTATTTTACATCAAGCAAGTGTTAAGGCAATGGTGCCACCAGAAAATGTTCATTGAGGTGGCTGCGTCTAAATATTTTAGGGTGGCACTATGTGTGTGCATATAATTAATCAATTTCCTAAAATCATGGCTTTTAGGATAAGTTATTTTTTGCCAAAAAATGACTTAGGCCATTATTTTGGACAATATACAGCTTATTTCCACAAAGCTCCTTCTTGGAGCTTCAGTCTCCTTACACTGAAAGATGCTAACCAGATTTTCTAATCCTTGTTCTCTCTGTCTGTCACACTTTTTCTCAGTAAGTATATTTTCACACATAAATCTGTCCTGCATGCCTTCTTCTCAATTTCTGCACACCATACAACCCTTGAACTCTGATCATATTACTTCATGACAGATCTGAGGTTTCTGCGTTTGCTTTGGCATGAGGAGAATCATTCTTGGCTTGTTTTGACTCCCCAGATGTGCACATTTATGAGACAGTGGATGGTCTAATGTTGCATGTCTGAACAAATGGTCAGTGTGATGTGTATGCTTGTGTGTCTATGTGTAACTGGACCCTCTCATAGTAAGTGGGCACAGGTGTCTCACCACCTGACCACACCCCCAGGCCAGACTGCACCTCCTGTCCCTAACACCTGTCCCGTCCGTCTGTGAAAAGACCTGCGCACCTCTCCCCTTCTGTCTCACACAGTCTAAAGTTTGTCTGGGAGGAAGGCAGGTTGCTGGTCTGTGACCAAGCCGGAGGGGGGCTTCTTTAGGATGTAGTGAGGGGATCACCAGTTTGTCTTGAGTATCCACGCAGCTGTCCTGCTGAAACCAGAACTCAGACCAAGGATGCGGCTCAATGCGATGCCGCCTCTGCCCACTCGGTGACATCGCTGCAAGCTGTTGGAGAGCGGCTGCAGACCTTCGTGTCCTCACGAGCAACAGATGGGAATGTATCAGAACACTTCTACCATCTATATGGCTAACGAACAGTGGAAAGATTTGGTTTCAAAGCTGTTCTCATCAGTCCTGTTATTAATGGGCATTTTATTTAACTCCTGACAGTGAAGATGTGAAGTCCAACTGTTGTTCCACCTGACTTTTTAAGAAATGTGTGTGAGGGTTTCTGCCTTCAATTTATTTTTAAATCTTTTTAATTTAGAGACACCAATTAACCTAACAATCATGTGATTGGACTAGGAGGACGTCAGAATACATGGAGAGCACCAAAGCATACAGAGGGAGAACATGCAAATCCAAGATCTTCTTTGAGCAAGAGAGCAGTGCCACCGACACTGTGCATTCATCTGTCCGTCCGTCTATCTATTTTTCTATCTATCGATCCTAGATAAGCCCCCAGTTTTGTCATGCTCTTGATCAACAGTAATGAAAGACACAGCTTGAAAGTAAATATCAGTATTTTAGAAATAATAAAAAAGAGGAGTAAACAAAGACATTTAGATGACATGACAAGCAGTAATCTAGCATGAAGGGATCTCAGTGTGGATGTGTGAAAATTTAGGTAAAAGAAGTTAGCTATACTCTGATGTTTGGTTCACAAATCTACATATGAGCACCTTTGTAAATGTTCATATGGCTGCAATATTCTGTCAGTTTTCCCTTTTTTAACATTGTGCTCATATGTTCAGAAAATGATCAACACTTTCATATGAGCTCTATCTGAAAGTCCTGTCTTTAGGAAAGATTGCAATGAGCTGAGAATTTGAAACGAATGTTTTATAACCAGAATTAACAACGGGTTAATTAAGGATCTTTCAGTAAACAACTTTATTTTGTTTTATATTTTTCTCAGCAAATACAAAAAAAACATGAGATATTAACTTTTATTCCAACAAATAGGCTGAACCTAACCCAACATATTTTGTTTTATTTTTGTCAGATGTGTCCCCAAGACATCCCCAAAAACATCAAACATACCAATAAAACAAGGGCTTTCAGGTGTTGTATTAAGAATAATAAGATGATCTATGCAGTAAAGTACACCTGAAGAGGATGAAATGCATTTTTTTTTTCATTTAGTATTATTGCTTGTGTTTATGTGGATGCAGAAGAGAGTCAGAGAGAGAAAGGGAGGGTGAGGTCAGAGCAGCCTGAAGGCCATTGTAAATTCCTCTCTGGCTCAACCAAAGACATTCTTCTCTGCTGTTTTTCTTTCTAATCTCTATGCTCAGATTACCAGCTAGAGGGCCTGACAGGAGAACGGGTGGCATGCGTGCACGCACATGTGCCAAAACATGCAGTGATGTTCGCATACACATCTACACACATAAATCAAACACACCTCGCTGGAGTGGGAGCCAGAAGATCAAGCCCGAGTAATGTGAGGAAGAGATTTTTGGTTAAATAAATTCAAGAAAACCAAGCTTACCAACACACTGAAATCATTAGGCAAGAGATTGTGTTTTTGAAACCCTGAGAAAACATCACCCCTGTGGAGAATACTGAAAGGATTCCCACATGACAGCAAACCCCCGCCGGTGCCACCCAAACACACACAAAAATGCCCCGTTTGAAACTACAAGTCTTTCCAGATGTGACCAAGATGGTTTCACTGGAAAAACGCCTCGTCTAAATATCTGTTGCAGAAATGGTTTCTGATTTGAAGACAAAATTTATTCTAACCCAGTCGATTTGGGCCGCATTTATTACGTGTTCATAGCTTTTTGACTCAGTTTGTAGCGTCACTATTTTGTGCCAACGTCTTATGATTTCATCCCAACTTACTTCAATTTCACATCCGTAAATAAAACATTTCACAAATAGTCAGAAATCAGTAGCAGCTTACAAAGTTCATTTCTCTTGGCAGTGAACTTTTTTTTTTAATGAACTATCAAAACAAATATCCACACAAGGCTAGAGTCTGAAGCAAACTGACTTATAATAAATGACAGTTTCAAATATTTGTCACATCCTGTGACTGTGGTTCTGATACCTGTGTGGTCCAGTTGAATCTGCTGAGCCCTGATCAAATGAAAATAACTCTTAGTGAGCTCTCACTGGTATATGTTATTAATTTGAGACACAAGAGACTGTGAGTAGAGAATGAAAAAATCACTTTAGATCATTTTTTTCAAAGTATTTTCTTTCAGTCTGCAGGCAAGCAAATGAAAAATACATTCCATTCAAGTACAGTGTATAGCTGAACAAATCTCCTAAAAAGAGTCTTACTGACTCAATTTTAACATTACCGACCTTAAAGGCTTAGACAGGATTATTTTTAAGGTGAATTAATTTGTACTATATAAGCTATCGATGCAAAGAGAATCTCTCAACTCCCTCTTCACCAGCGTTACGTGTTTAGAAAATAGGAGTTTGAGATTCTTATTGTCTAAAAGCTCAAAGATAGAGTAGATGGAGAGAATTTGTGGACATAAATGTTTAACTGAGATTAGTTCATAATCTGAGTTGTATTTTAGTTCTGAGTTAGAAGCTCTGGTTGCATGTTTAGTGTGTTCTCTTTCTGCTCCAGACTCAAGATTGTCCTCCAGGATTGCCCAGTATTTAACTCCATTCACCTACCCATCAACTCTAACGAGGATCCCCACAGTAAAAGACGGCCTCTATCATGTTTAAAGATGCGGGTGATGAGTAGTGTGGCTTTTCATGGCACTCAAAGCATTTTGCATGTGAGTACGAACATTTCCCCCTTGCTGTAAGTTGTCCAGGGAAACTACATGTTTTTTTTTGTTTGTCCTGTATGGGTTGCATCAAACTCCAAATAGAACTTCACTACCGTTCACAGATTTTTATTTGTAAAAAAAAAAAAAAAAGAAAAAGAAAAAAGAAACATACTTCAGATTTAATGTTATATGCTGTTTGTTTTTTTCCTCTTTTTTTTATTTTGGTGTGATTTGTCATGTCAAATCCCAATGAAATCAAGAGAAGGTTGTGGCCGTACTAAGAGGTGTCAATACTTACGGATGGCTCTGTACAGATCCAAAACAGCTGGGTAAATTTTGACCCCTGCAGAGAGAAGTCGGGACTTTTGAGACTTTACTGCTGGTCCAGTGAGGAGATCCAGCAGGGAGCTCATACCACCAGACCCCTCTGGAATCAACATGCATATCAGGGGAGATTTATTGCTGCTATAGTTGTTTTTGTCTGTTTGTTTTTAATTGTAGCAAACCTACTGATGTAACTTTACAATTTCCCTACAATTTAGCTAAATATAATGTTTCAGTTTTGATTTAACAAAAATAAGGAGGGTTGCGGCTTGATAGGCTACAATAAAATGTAACACTTAATAGTAAAAGTGGGAGGGGGGATGGACCAGAGCAGATCCAACATAGTAAAGCGATTATCTCCACTTAAGATCAGACCCCCCTCTGTCACAGCAGAGCTCAGGCTGAGCTGAAACGCTCAGATGAACCAGCATGAGACCTCCCTCTTCAACAGGTGGGGAAAAGTAAGAAAAAGCGTGCACAGAGAGCGAAGGATGAAAAGACAGAAAACTCGAGCACCTGTTTTGGTCTTCCTTTTTGCGGGCCGGGGCTTGCTCTGCCCCGCCCAAAGCAAACCATTCATGTCTTAGTGCCTGCTCAGCTATGTGAGGGAGTGCTGGAGTCGGTTTTCAGGGGCGAGAAAGAGACGCTGGAATGGGAAAACAGTGGAGGTCGGCTTGTAATTATGGGTAACAATTGATGACGGCTGAGGCGCTGAATCAGATTCAGTGGCTTTTCTAACGCTGCCTCAGCTGTGATAAGTGTACATAGGGAAGAAAGAATAAAGCCCTGAAGAAGAACCAAAGATCTCATGAGGAGCAGGTGCTTGGTGAGTTGGCCTGAACTGTTTGAACACATCCAAACATTCGCTGCCTTGTTATCTGATCCATTCCCTGCAAAAATACAACACCAGGCTTATCAGAGCTTTTCAGATTCTCTCTCACCTGATATCTAACTGCGCTCACACTTAATGCCGGCATGCATTTAGAGCTCACTGGAGGCTCATTAGCCTCCTGGTGGGGCGGTTAAAGTGGGGAAGGGGGGTCAGGGGCTTCAAAGTAGCAGGATCATTGCAGAGTCACCCAGCAATCCTACCATGGGGGTCTGGAGCCGCAGCGTCTCACCCCTAATGAGAGGCCATGACACGCACACATATGCACACAGTTTGACCCCTACTGACCAGCTGGAAAGGAGAGGTTGACCCCTTCTCCTCCCTCATCTCGCCCGGATTCAACTGCACACATTCTGTGCCTTGTGAAAGTATTCGCACCTCTTTAACTTTTGTTTATACATGTTGTTCCGTTACAGCCACAAATGTCCATGGAACAGGATGGCAGGTTTTCAAAAATATTTAGAATCAGACGAACCTTCCCGTGATTTCCAAATGTTCTGCAGCCGCTAACGTGTTTTCTTCCCAAATTGTCTTTGTATAGATCGATTCATCTTCCCTCTAGCTCTGAGGAGCTTCCCTGTTCCTACTCAAGAAAAAGGTCCCCACAGCATGATGCAGCCACCACCATGTTTTTCAGCATCTCTAAGATATTTGCTGTATTTACACACAAGAACACAGAAATTAATTTTATTTTCGGATCCCGTGACATCTGTATGTTTCTGGCAGCGTTCAATTTTATTTCACGGTATAGGGGTAAAGTGTACTGAATATAAATGATGGTCAAATGGTCTTTTTAAAAAAAAAAAACTTTTGAAAAATGTTTATTGTTTCTTTGTCTGTCATTTACAATCCCAACAAATAATTCAAAACTTGTTGTTGTAATGGCTTAATGGAAATTTGCAGAATCAAAGCTATTACTGTTTATCTAGAAATATTGGAATTTTATTTACTTATGACATTGGAAAAAAGTCTTTTTATAAATTAAAAAATATGTCAGTGGAACTTGTACTCTTATCAATATTAAAGAATTATTGACTTGTAGTATTTTGCTGAAACTTACTTCTAGGTTAGTTTTCTTTCTTATTTCAAGGGAACTAAAATATTTACAATAGAAAATTGATGGAAAATACGTGGTAAGACTTTGTGTTTATGCAGTGAACAAGTTTACTAATGTCCTATTACCACCACAGTCAACAAATTTCCATCATTGGCGCCTTTTGGGACGCGGTGGAGAGAGCGGTACGCACCAAATACGATAAACAAATCATTGTGTCGATACAGATCAAAGTGTGTCAGAAACTTTGTCGAATTGATGTCAAAAAGAATTAGGGCAGTTCTAACAAGCAAGGAACACCTAAAACTGTGGCAGGTGAGTAGAGTTAAAGTTGTATAACTGTTTCTTTTAGTGAGCTTCATCCTATTGTCTTGCTTTGCTGTGCACTTTCTGCTTTAAATGAAAGAAAAAGAAATAGTTTCTTTTCGTTTATGGATGACTATGCTGGATAAATGTTTATCTATTAGATGTGATTTGACAGAATAATTAACTTTCTGTAACTGCTGGGTGTTTATCAGGATGTGTTTAAGGATCAATAATTTCAGTTCTCAGTTCTCGAACACCCCAGAAAACCAGGATATCAGGCATTTATCAATTAGCACAAGTGACTTCGAACACATTTAGAGGCATGCTGGACCGGCAGAGTGGGGGGTAAGAATAGAGGAAGGGGAAATGAGAGAGCAGTGGGGGGTTTGCTTTCTGCCACAGAGGCAAGTGCACCACCACCAGCAGAAGCGGCAGCAGGGGGAAGAGGGGTGCAGGGTCAAGGGAAGAGGCACCTTGCAACAGCTGGTCTCAATTATCCACGGAGGCACCGCTAAGTGTACAGGAGCATGTGTGTATGCAAGTGTGTGTGTGGTGAGGAGGGGTGGAGGGGCTGAGACCACTGGCGCCAGGAGGGGTGCAAGAGGTCAGAGAGGATGAAGATTATAAAAATACTGGCAGCCAGTTGGCCTTAGTGCTGCTGCTGCACGGTGCAAGTGTCTGATAGAAATGTCTTGAATGCATCACAGGACGTGGAGACGATGTGTGTGTTGAAGCAATTGTGAGTGTCCAGGATGTATCAGAGCAGTGTGATTCCAGAAACACCCTATATCTGGGGACATTTTAGAGGGGAAGAAGACTCCCAATAGGATTTAAATCAACTGTTGTTTTGGTAATTTAGATGAAATTAAATAAAATGCTATTTAGAAAATAATAATAAAAAAAAGATTTACTAAAGATTTTTGGAATAAATAAAAGAAAGTGTAATAAAAACACACAACCAAACATACAAACAAACTAATACACTTAATTTATCCAAATTCCTCTGCTGGAGGAGATGTTGAAAGCGTCTCTATGGTGCCATCTAGTGACAATCAGCTGCAATTGTGGAAAAGGATTTAGGGATCCGACGCTTTGGGAGCGTGAAGCAATATTTGTGGCCCAATTTGGAAGTGAACACTTTTTAAAACGAGACCACGGTATTTAAAAAGTGTTTATCATCAGAAGTATTCAACAAATGAGGAAAGGGTCGTGAGTCAATCTGTAACAAATCTTGTTAAAAAAGGAAACATGGAAAGAAATAAACACCGCACCACCACGAGAAAACAGTTGGAGGTGATCTCTATACAACAGCACAACCTGGTGGCGAAGTTAGAGATGACAGGCGATGTGCAAAAGCAAAAAATTAGGTAATTCATCTATAGATTGGTCAGTTTCATTACGTTGTTTTATCAAATATATAAAAAAGTACATGTTGTGGTAATTTCCACACCAATTTATTAGATCTTAAACAATAAAATGTATAGGCTCTAAACTACATGCTATTGTTTTGAGCAATGATATATATTTTTAATTTTTTAATGAAATATTTCATAGCAAAAGTTCACAAACAGAAAATATTTTAAAGGGGCGGGCGCATAGTACCATTTTATAGCATAATCAAGTAATTATATTACTTTCAGGGCTGTATATATAAAACACGACTTTAGTGAAATGTAATTTCACAATTTGACTGCAGCTCCAAGGAGGAGCTATGTGAGGGCAGTCATTGAGAAACCCCTGAATGGTTGCCACGGAGGGTGACGGATTTCTCAAACATGCAGAGAATCAAAAGCAAAACTCCTTGTATGTTTTTGATGAGAATATAACATTAGGACGTGATTTAAAGTCGACTTTTACACAATACAGCTTCTTTAAAACTACATATTAAAGCTGGTATCACTAAACTGATGAGAGAAAAACACATTAGAATCTTAATCTTTCTCCTTTAGACATCAGTTTGTACATTCAGCACCATGGACGGATCTGCATAAGACAAGCGCTCTGTCCATGGTACTGAACTCACCAACAAGGGACAAACTTCATCCAATTCATTATTGAACATAATTCTTCTGCTATGAATTGGTTTGCATAGACTTCTTCTTCTTTTATTTTTGCCTGTTGTTGACATTGTTGAGTTGCATTATTTTTCTCTATTGATGGTTAAAACTAATGTCAGGATCTTAGTGTGTGGATGTGAGATTCTTTCCTAAAAAATGTTCTTCCCTGTAGGGATGATGATGATGACGATTATTGTTATTATTATTATTATTATTATTATAATTATTATTATTATAATTATTCATTTTATTGTTGTTGCGTTGTAGCACTTGGAATTTCCTTTGAAAATCGAAATTGCGGAATTTAAATGATTTTCCGTTTGTTTTGTTTTTTTTCTATGTTGACAGTTATTATGTCCAATGATTAATAATCTTACCTGTTTTCAAGCGCTATAAAACTCCGGAGAAATCCTCAATCACAATTAAAACTGTGTGCAATTGCATCCAAAAAGTAAAATGTTTGATGTAGTTATTACAGGGGTGCTAATTATCTTGCGATAATTGCGAAATACGTATAAACCATAATATCAGCGCAGAAAGCAGAAATGTGTTGTTTGTATTTTCGTACAGGCTGTGACACGTTGTCGTGCCACCCGATCCCTTCAACCTTCTGGTCTTTGCCATCAACGCTCCCGAGGCTGCGCAGATCGACGCAACTGACTCCATCAGAGAACAGACACGCGCAGCTCGCTCTGTGACGTAACAGTCAGCATCGTCACAACATTCGATCGCTGGATTCCAAAAGTTCACAGGCCGTGATTTGAACACAGTTCAAACTTTGCAAGGATGTTTAGTTCTGTCACAGTCATTCTGAACAAAAAGCATGGAAGGATGTTTAGTTCTGACAAAATTATTTTGAGCCAAATGGATGCAAGGATGTTTAGTTCTGACAAGATCCTCTTGAGCAAAAATTCATTCAAATGGAAGGAGCAGACCATTATC
The DNA here is from genome assembly GCA_903066825.1 of Alfaro cultratus. Lineage (NCBI taxonomy): Eukaryota > Metazoa > Chordata > Actinopteri > Cyprinodontiformes > Poeciliidae > Alfaro > Alfaro cultratus. The sequence continues at coordinate 14,322 of CAEFZX010028068.1, read as the reverse complement.
CACAGTAAGTTTGACTCATATCTTGTGGAAAATAAATTGGGAGAGGGCAGTTTTGGAAAAGTGATCCGCTGTAGGAACCTTCACACAGATGAGGTTAGGGCCATCAAGGTTCTAAAGCGAAACTCCAATGCAGGCAAAGCTGAATTGAAAGCATTAAAAGCGATAAGACAGCTCGACGCTGACAAGACAAACTTGATCAAGTTTTATGAAGGGTTCCATTACAAAGGACACAAGTGCCTTGTTTTTGAATTTCTGAGTAAAAGCTTGTATGACTTTTTCGTAGACAGAAAACTTCTCCCGCTGCACGTGTCTGAAATAAGGGTCATAGCTCAACAGCTGTTAGTGGCTCTAGATGCACTAAAATGCATCGGCATTGTTCATTGTGATATCAAATCAGACAACATAATGCTTGTGAACCACGAGTTGCAGCCTTTTAAGGTGAAGCTTATCGACTTTGGCAATGCCATGAGGAGATCCACGTTGGAAAGGGTTGAGATGATCCAAGCTCTCGGCTACAGAGCCCCTGAAGTGGTGCTGGGCCTGCCCTTGGAAGAGGGCGTTGACATGTGGGCCCTTGGTTGCGTTCTGGCCCTGGTTTTCATCGGAAGGCACATGTATCCCGTGCAATCTGAATATGAATTCATCAGAGTGATAACGAAGCTGCACGGTTTCCCAGAAGACGACGTGCTCAGGAAAGGGTTGAAGGTGAACATATTCTTTACTTTCACCCAGGATTCATTTTGGAAACTGAATACGAATGAGGAATATCAAAAACTAACGGGGAAAAAAGTTGTCAAGCACAGTTGCATTGACAAATATATAAAGACTTTTGATGAGTTGCCAAGGCTGCACCCAGGGTTGGACGATCCTGTTGAAGAACAAGACACACATGCTTTCATGAGCCTCCTTAAGCGAATGCTGCACGTCAATCCAGCAAACAGGATCACCCCAAGTCAAGCTCTTGGCCATCGTTTCATAACTATGTCACATCTTTCGTATAAAAGCAAGGGGCCGTACGTATCTTTGGCTCATGCAAACATGAGAGAGTCGCAGCTCAAGGAAGCAGAGGCTGGAAGGTATAAAACATCCAGTGAAACTCTGTGCACATTTGGTTCAGCTATTTCATGCTTTGACCATCAGCCTGAAGAGGATTATGAAAATGAGGACTATATATTTTCAATAAAAGCTGGGAGGCAGAACATAGAAAGCCAATCTGACCCAGGATCACAGGGGGAAATGGTATACGGGCTCGAAACATCTCAGCTGGCAGCTTTGCAGCAATACAAAAAACTCTCATGCAAGAAAGGAAGAATTCTGATCCACGTGAAGCCCCAAATGTCAGCTCAAGAAACACCCACACCTGTCAGGAAACAAATACGACCAACAAAGCTGCAGAAGTGTGTTTCCAACACCAAACTGCCCAATCCATTAAAATCTGACGGTAAGGTAGATAAAGCATCACCAGATGTTGTCAGCAGTACACCAGCTCCTTTTAAAGATCCCACAAAATCGGAAAGTGAAGATAAACACCTTTCCTTCTTAGCTGAGAATTACTTTGACAGTGCTGAGGTAAAATTAAATGAAAACTGCCCTAAGACGATCCTGAGCTTCTTTTCCTGGATATTTGAGTGCTGCAGAGGAAGTGAATGAAACAAAAACCTCACGGTTTCACAAAAATAAACATCTGTTTGTGATGTATGTTCAGTTGGTGCTATTGAAATAAAATATTAACTTATTTTATTTATATAGCAGTAACTGAAAAGAAAAGCGATTCAACAGGTATTGATTAAATTAAATTGAATTGAAATTGAATTCAATTTAATTTAAATGGAATTGAATAAATTGGGGTACACCACCTGTAGCTAGGCAACAGTCAAACCATCCCTTTCCTTTAGGCTCTGCACACATCAATTAATAGTTTCATAAAGTAATGAAGAAAATAGACATTTTTTAAATAAAAAAAAATCTATTCTGATTAGGAATTGAATTTACATATATATATATATCCTCAATATAACAAATACATATAAATATTTAGTATATTTATATACTAAATATAATTTCATTGTAAGACAGTAGAGTTCAGGCAGAAATTATAATGAACTTTTTATTAAAGGTTCCTAAACCAGCATGCTCACTCACTCACTCACTCACTCACTCACTCACTCACTCACTCACTCACTCACTCACTCACTCACTCACTCACTCACTCAAATAATAATAATAATAATAATAATAATAATAAAACACAACCCTGACACCAGAAATGTCTTCCTATAATTGAATTGTCCAGAGTCACACTAAATGATTAATAATGAAATGCTGAAGTTAAATCCAGGGTCATTTAATACTACAGACCAAACACTCATAGGCTGATGGATATGTTAATGTCATTAACTTATAGATAAGAAGAACCAATTGAACTATTACAGAACTTATTTCTTAATTTGTATTCTAAAAGCAGGTAAGATGTTAAAAATGTCAACTAAACCAGACAATAATAAAGATTTAAGAGGTGGATTTATGTTCTCTACATGGTGGAGTAAAGACTGATATTGTAATATTCATAGCCTTCTCAAAAGCAACAATTTTTATAATTGCTGGCCAGCTTTTATTTTTCCAATGATATTTTGATCATCTTTGGTAAAAAAAAAAAAAAAAAGTGTCCTTGAGACCTCCTTCACTTTCACCAAATGAAAACTTGTTCAAACTACTTCTGGTCAGAATAAAAATTTAAATAATGAAATTAAAAGAATAAAACAAATACTTTAAGTCTAAATTTGTCAAATGACTTTCACATTAACAATATACAGTCTCTACCAGACTCTTCTCGAGTTCTTTAGTGGGTGAAAGAACAATGAAATTTCTACAGCTGAGCTTCAGGCTTTGGTAAAGTCTTTTAGATGTAATAAAAAAACAAATGTATAGCACAACTATGTTGAAAGAAATGAAACACAATGTGCCATCTCACAATTTATTTTAAAGCACGTTTGTTAAAATGATTACATTCTCACCACTCCTGAGAAACTTTAACACATTCAAGTCCAGATTGAATGGCACTACTACACATTTAGTCAAGAATAATATTTTAATCAAATAATACCCAAATACATATTTGTAATGTCAACAGACCTGGAAGGTGATGATAACAAACGTAATTTACCAAAACTAATTGATTAAGTATGAATAAAAATTATAAACCCTTAAACCAAACACCACAAAAGAACAAAAATAATCAGAAATGACAAATCAAATATTTGAATAAAGTTTCAAATGTATCTTTTTTTTTACTGTATTTCTTGACATGTAAATATTGTCTATGTTAATCAAAACCTTCACCTTTAAGGAAAAAAACCCATATAAGACAAACTTTCAAGCCTCTTTAAATGCAAAAACAGTTTGTTCGCACTTCTACAAACCCATTTAAATGTATGCATGGTTATACTTATTGACAAGAATAAAATTTACTTATTTCAAGTTCTGTGGTTATTCCAACCTGGTTTCAGAACAGGTGCCATGATTACGTCCTAAAAAACAGAAAAGACAGATATTGCAAGTTGTGTGAGTGCACAGTGTACATAATAAATGAAAATGCATAAATTGTGACATAAAAAGTAAACTACACCACACAGATAATTTTGACGGTTGTAAAACCAAAATAACTCTACATCACCGGTTTTACCTTTGAGGAATGACTTCTTCCAGAAAGATCTTAAAGATCTCTCTGTCAGCCTCCAGATCCTCATTACTTGTTCTCTTAGTGTAGATTCTAAACCTCTTCTCTTCAAACTGCTTTGGAAGAAGTAGAGATACCTGAAAGAGATATAAGCAGCACATGGTAATTTGTATTGAACCATAAATTAGAAACACTTGTGGTGAAAATTCAAATGATCTCGCTTCAGAAGAACACAAGTGACAGAAACGAGCAAATCAAGAATCTAAAATATTCTGTTTCATTCTCACCTCATGACTGTCAATACATTTGGCTACATCTGGGTTTTGCTTGGTGTAGAATCTCACGTGTTGTATGGGGTCTTCTTTCTTCATTCCATAGTTATATGGGACTAACTAAATAATAAATAAATAGTGCGAGGTTACAAATAATATTTCAGAGATTAAATTGCAAATATCAAAGTTAATTGCCACAGTCAAAAAAAAAAAACCTATTTGAATTAAAACTCACTTCCACTACATACTCTTCTAGGTTTCCCCCTCTGAGATGCGCTTTCCACCGCTTCTAAACAGAAATCGCATAAAATGTTACAACTTCCAGATTTTTACTTAAAAATCAAATATAGTTACAGTGGGGCTGCACAGCGCTAATACAGCGCTATTGCCTTGCAGCAAGAAGGTCATGGGTTTGATTCCTGGCCCAGGGTCTTTCTGCATGGAGTTTGCATGTTCATCCTGCGCATGCGTAGGTTGTCTCCGGGTACTCCGGCTTCCTCCCACAGTTTAGGTTCTCTAAATTAATCTAACCTTTATCTAAATCTAAATTGTCCCTAGGTGTGTGTGTGCATGGTTGTTTGTCCTGTCTGTCTCTGTGTTGCCCTGGCAATCTGTCCAGGGAACAGATTGCCAGGAGATAGGAACCAGCACCCATCCTTACCCCAATAGGGACAAGGGTGTTAGAAAATGGATGGAAAATGGTTACTGTGTTACTGAGTACAGTTGAAATTCTTAGGATACCTCCATATTGTCCCGACTCTCTTCTGATGAAAATTCTTCTGATGAAGACTCTTCTGATGGAAATTCTCCCAGACACTTGTAGAGATCTCTTCGCATTATCCTTCCCAGTATCTCTCTTGCCTCCTGAAGCTCCTCAGAGGAGGAGTTCAATATCTGATCAAATACAGTATCTACAAGGCAAACAGAAAAACACAAAATTGGTCAAAACAAAGAAATAGATTTAAAATCCTCTTTTAAACATACATAAAAAAAATACCAGAGAACATATTTATTTTTTTCTCTATTTTCATACAGAAAGAGTATAATTTGAGCAGCTGTCCATAAAAACATTCTCACAACTCTGACATTTCCTACATCCCTATACCCCAGTCACCAGGTTAATTTAAAATCCTCATATAAAAATCTGATCTCCATAATTGATAACAAAATGTTGGGAAGGACTCCAGAAAAAAGGACATCTGAATGGAAGAAAAAATAATTTCTTTCTGTTAGAAGTGCAATGTTACTTTGTGCTAATTATTCTTTGTTGTAAATTAAAATAGTGTATGAATATCCATAACAATGCTGTCTTGCATCTATTTGAGTGCAAGATCTCTACTGCGTGGCAGAGATGAAGCCACTTGAAACAATGTTTTCTGGACAAATCAGGCTAAGTGAAATTTTGAAAGAAGTTTTTAATTACACCCTAATAAGGTTAATGGCATGAAGCTGTTAACCCTTTGCTTGCTCTACTTGGTGTTGTGCATGAGAAAGGTAAATATACTAATAGTGAAAAGCATTGTGTGCTGAACTGACTGAACTTCAGTGAAGTCAGTTGTAAATCCTCATGGACTGAAAGGATGCTGATGGGGATAGAAGGCACTGCTCAAATATCTATATTAATATTATGATCTGTTATTCAATATTGAGAAGCCTTTTTATGGAATACTTCTTTTTGAAGGTTATTTGATTAATTTAATTTCTTGGATGGCTACTTTTTACTTAACATATTTTACTCAAGTAAAAATATGTTGAAGTAGTACTAATGTATCTTGTGTACAAGACAGAGTAGCAAGCAGGGTTTTGTAGAAGGAAAATGAGGGTGGGGGGAATCTAGAACAATATACTTCTGATTATGTTATAATTACTTTAAGTGTTTTAAGTTTCTGTTCAAGAATGGTATTAAAATAAGTGCTGAATAAACCATCAGCATTAAATTATGAGTGCTAATGCCAGTTTTACCCATATGGACCTTGTGGATGCAAATTGTTTAGAACTTTAGTTTTACTTCTGTCCCTTTGATTTTGCACAAGTAAAATAAAAAATACATGTTTATATTGGTTTTAAAAATCCACATTTAGTCAAACTAACATACTCTTATGTTTATCTACATTGTTGTGCAAGTTTACTCACCTGTCAGCTTAGTGTATGCCACCATGTCATCAATAGCTGTGGAGAGAGTGAACATTTTCTTATCTTTGCCTTCAATGCTGATGTGTCCATGTGCTCTCAGAAAAGCATCTCTGATCCTGAAGGAAAAACCCAGCTTGTAATGGTGAGAAAACGTGGCATAAAATAAAAGGTAATAAAACAGACACAGCATCCACCAAGCTCCAGCAATGTCAAGGGCTCCTTACATCCACTCTATGCTGTTGGCCACTTTGTGCTGGTAGGCTCTTTTGTGCAAAGTGAACCTTGTGCAGAACATGTTGTACAGATTGAACACCTCCTGTTAACAATAATGACAACATGTAGTGGCAAATATTGTAATTTTGAATCTTAATGTTGATAAGAAGGAAAAAGAATTAAACCAATCAAACCTTGTCTCTGTAACAGATCTGCATCATCCCATCCACTTCACACACTCTGGCAAATTTAATCAAGCGATGGCAGTCAAAGTTGTTCTGCATTCCCAAGTGATGGCAGTCCCTGACATATGGCAAGAGAAAAATATATGTATAAAAATGTATGGAATTTAAGGCAAGACTGAACTCTTGAGAGGAGAATTAAATCCAAAAAGTCACCTAGCAAAATAATCCCATTTATCCACATCAATCTTGTTCCTTGTGTTGGACACAATTTCGTAGAGGAAGGCCTTCTCTCTAGGACGCCCATGGTGTGACCTCTGTCAATAGACAACCACACAATTGTAGACAAGTACTAATTTTTAAAGTTATATTTTCTGATTCCACAGAAAGAAACAGTGAAATAAGAAATACAAATTGTCCTTTGTCAAAAGTATATTAATGTTTTTGATACAATGTGGTAGTTTTATACATTATAGTTAATTCCTTCTAATTCTTTTTATTTATTTAACCTTTCTTTTTCCAGTTAAACTGTTTTGAGGATGACTTTTCACTTCCCTTGTAAAGAATTACTTTCTCTAATTTACATAATTTTCTATATCAGTGCTTGTAAGTTTATCACATTCAGAGAGGTTGATGATAAGATGGTGGTAGTGCAACACATTATACCAAAATAACCAAGACTCATTTGAAGATTATACTCATATATTTTAAAAGCTGAACAGATGGGTACCTTAGCAATCTCGTTAACACTTGGAGGATCAATCAGCTCCTTTATAAAGAGCAGGTCCTCTTTCAGCACCAGGCCGTGGTCCTCCATGAATCCTTCAAGGCAATTTTCTTTCACCAGATGGTCAAACATGTCTTGAGATGCCTTCTCATGCTGCAAGAAACATAAAATTTGTTATTTTAAGAAGAGACAGTCACATTTCAAAAATAAAAGAAACATGTATTCAGAATAAATGAGAATCAGCCTAAGTTTAAAATAGCAGTAAGCAACTTTTACAAATATATATATATTTTTTCACATATATTTTTAAAACTGTCACTATATCATTACAGTATACTGAGCACCTCTGAGTGAAATGCCTGAAGAAATGCACAGCTCCTGGTCAAAAACAACCAATCAGAGCCAGAAGGAATGTGTTAGCACTGTCTATCAACCTCATGTTCACATGGCTAAAAGTGCTGATGGCAGAGAAACGACTTACCGATTCAGGAAAATCGTTTATTCGACATCATTAGTGGTCATTCTAAGAAGCCAAGCATTCACAACAAGCTCTGCTATCAGGAAGAAGAAATGGCGTAACACAGAGCAAGGAGAGAGTGGGGGTATGAGTGGCATAACCACATGAGAATGATTGACAGCGCCAAGACCCTCCACCTGGCTCTGATTGGTCATTTCTAATTAGCACTGGGAGAAGGCAGATGAGCATGATTGTTTTCGCTGACTATCTGTCTCATACCATAATGTCACAGCTTTATCAAATATATAAAAATCTTTTTTTTAAAATAAAAGTTAGATACTGCTGCTTTAATTAGACACAGCAAGACAATGTAAATATTTTTGATATCATTAAATGTAGGCAGATATTCTGGCTCTAATCAGACTTATTTTCACAAGAATATTTTATAAATTAAATAATAATAAACTAAAACCAACAATGCAGATGAACTGAAGGCCGCGATCTAAACCTCTACAGAGGTTTTTATTACACCTCTGTAGGATCACAGACTGATCAACTGCAGGCTACACAGCATTAATGCAAAATATTATTTTTAATGATCGTATGTAAATTTACATTTCTGAGACACTGAATTAGTTTTTATTATATGAAAGGTATTATAATAATGACCAGAAATGAAGGGTGGAATAGTTTACTCCAATGTATGTAATGAGTAGACAAATTTGAATTTCACTGTCTGAAATGAAGGACACACAATATTGTTCTCTTTAAGGATATGCAAATGATTTGACAACTACTGATGTATTTCATTGCATCAGTTTAATTTAATCTGTTAAGATACCAGCAGGGACAGCACTGAATATATTTTTGTTAATCCAAATGTTAAAAGGACTGGTTTAAGCCTTAAATCAGTTTAAGGCTTAAACCAGTCCTTTTGGAAAGTCATATTCTTACAAACTAGGTGATCAACTTCAAATCTTGTCATCTTTAAAGCTGGTCAAAAAATAGCTGTCATATTCTAACACCAATTCAAAGAGTGGAGGAAAAATGAAAGCTTTCTTATTCTCAAACCAGTCTGAAAAAATAAATGAGGCAGCAATTCAGTATGGGTAAAAATAATTTCTTACGCTCCAGACATGATTAGGACGAGCTTTGGGTATAAACATTTGATCAAACATGTGGGAAAATGGTCCATGTCCTGAAAAGAGAGAAATAGAGTAAATGGGGTCAGAAGTCTGACTTGAAATGAAAATACAATTTCTGAAATTGATCTCTTTCATTCTGGAAACCAGTGATCCACTAATCTGTTTTGATCCTAAAAAGACTTTAAAACTCAGTTTTGATTTTGATCAAGTGAAGATTCTTTTTAGATACATATACAGATAATAAAATCAGAATAAAAAAATCATATTATTATTTTATAGATTTATTTCCAAAGTTAAAAGACTTATTTTCTAACATAAATGCTGATTTTATCTATATTATTTATTGATATTTTTGTGCCTGTATTGATTTGGAAATAGATTTTGAAGAAGTGGAATACTTCCTTTGCCAAACCCTATCATGTAAAATGACAATAGTCAAAAGTAGCAATAAATATGATTCCTTTCCTCATTTGAGGCAAGGAAGTAGATTTTGAAGAAGTTGAATAGCTATTGAAAGTTTTCTATTTTGAAGAATAAGAATATTGTGAAGCAGTCTTTTTGAGGAACACCTCACCCAGATCATGGCAAAGTGCAGCAATCTGCACACAAAGTTCATCCCTCTTATCAATTCCCAGATTTGGCTGCTTCTCTTTGAGAGTCTGAAGAAGTTCTCCAGCCAAGTGCGCCACCCTGTGACAGCAACAAAAAGATCTCATACAAAATAAAATAAACATAAAGAAGTAAACTTTCAACAGACAATCAATGTTAGCTCTAAACCAACACAGTACTTATACATTTATAAAGTTATTTTGAGAAGCAATTTGCAAAACATTGTGTAAGTATTTCTCTCTTGAAGGATTTAAGTTAAAGCCATTACCTTAAGTGAATTAACAGGAATTAGTACAATAAATACAAACATTTACCCAATGCTGTGTTCAAAGCGGTTGTGGGAAGCTCCAGGATAAACAAAATATGTTCCGCCAAGCTGCTTGATGTTTCGAAGTCGCTGAAACTGAGGAGTGTCGATGATTTTGACCAGGACTGGGTGCAGCTCGATATTGCCATGAATGGGATCATTGAACACCTGAAAATCAGGTACAAAATCACGTTAACATCACTAATTTAAGAAAAGGACCAAAATAATTAATATCTGTTTGAAACCAACAGGACAGAAACTTAAGTGATAACTTTGTCCAAAAATCCTGTGAGAAATGAGAATAATGAGAAATCTTATTTACTTTTTAATAACTCTTAAAAGGACAGAATATGACAGAGTAGAGTCACAAAAATAGACTTTCAAAATTGAAAAGAAAAAAGAATAAACATCTCAGGGTAAATAGTGTAATTCAAATTTTATATGTAAAACTCATTTAACAATTAATTTGTCTCAATAAAGTTCTCCTTTACAAATTGTCATATTCTTTCTTTACTTTGTATCACTTATTGTGTATTTTAAACAGTATAATTATGCAGTATTTTGTATCCCACCAAGTTATTTTCACCACTTTTGTGGCAATGAATTTGTGAACACAGAGGAACAGAGAATTATATTTCCCTCTAGTGCAAACATGTCAAACTAAAGTCCCAGGGGCCAAATCCGACTGGTCAAAGGTTTTTCCTTAACAGTTCAAGATAAAAGTTCTGCGCTTAGATGTTATTTTGCTAATCAAATTAAAGCAGCTTCTGTCTCTATAATGTCAAATTACATCAGTGTAAAAATATGTTCAATGTAATATTAAGTACTGAGGTATTTATTAATATTTTAACAGTTTGTTATAAGATCATTTCATCGAAGCATTCTCCCACAATCGGCCCTTTGAGGATATGGAAACCATATCCTCAAAGATATGGTTTATAAGTGAACAAAATTTTCACTTTGTTCACTTTGTGAACAAAGTGAAAATTAGTTTTTCACACCTGGACGAGTAGAAACAGTTTTACCTTATTTTGGTTTTCCATTGTTTCAGAGGTTTTGCAGGATCAGCAGATGGTCACTAAAACTTTTGAAACGAAGATCAAAAGACTGATGAAAAGATGCTGTAAAGAAGGAAAAGATTAAAACAAATCAGACATTCCAGTGTGAAACATATAACATAGCATTTATTAATATGTTATGTTAACCTCACTACTTTTAAAGCAAATGTCAAACACAATAAATCTATATTTTTTCTGTTACTCAATGCAATATTACCAGCACAGCAAGGAAACTTCAGAGTCACCTCAGAATCTTCAGAATCAAAATTCCAACCTGCTTCTACAACAATTTATATTGACAGCTGGAGTGTCTCCTCCTCCAGGGCAGGGCTATCATCTAATGTAAAAGAAAAACACATACAAAAGCACCGCCTCCAAACTGAGTAATATACTTTAGACAAATAAGAACCACATCAGGAAAATTGACATTTACTGAGAATGAAACATAATGCCTCAGGACTGAGGCATTATGTTTTATGAAACAGGAGTTTATAAATGTATTTTCTTTCTATATAGTAGAAGAGACTGTTTTTCCCCATCTTTTTTTAATTACAAGGAACAATTGACTAGATAGCAGGATGAAAATTAAGATTAAAAAAGTGATAACTTAAGGGCTATGTCTACTTCTGGGAAATTTGTCCTAAAGGTGATCAACTAAAATTGAACATACACGTGACTTCTACAAATTGGAGAAGATCTTTCTAAAATATCATCAGAATACAAATCTGGATATATTCCAGCCCATCAGCTCTGCCTGAGCTGATCAAGGGTCTGTTGCTGCTCAGGGGCGCTGCCAGGAATCTTGTGCCCTCTGACAAATTTTTTTATTGCCCCCTGCGCAGCTGCTGTTGTTACAATTTTCTTAATCTATTTAATCCATAAAAAGCATCACAATTTTAAAGGTCTTGCAACTGCAAGTGAATTTTACATCCAACAGTCTTGTAAAGTGAATCAGTCATCAAGAATTCATATGTTTCTCTGTGGCCTTTAGCATGAGGTGTAAAACAATCAGACGAAAAAAATTGTGACACCAGATAATGTCATCTAGTGTCAGATTATACTACTATATCACATTAAACAATGTACTCCTGTAGTAAAGGAACTTGACACAAAGACTTGTTTACTTATCACTGTCAAAAACAGTGACTTGGAAGGGTTTTATTTCAAAATGATTGTTTCTACAACTTCACACCTTGAATGAACTTCACTCTAGTTTGTATTCACTCTTATTTCCATTGCCCCATTAGAAAGCATTAGATTAAGAATATTGATGTGTTCAAAACTAGTTTGCTGGCTTTATTTGCTTGGCAGTAGATGTACAAACATCTATCATTTATGCAACTTTGAGAACTTCTTTTATTTTAATTGCTCCCTTGCCTCTTAAGATGCTTGCCATACAAACATATGAAGTGTCAAAACTATGGGCAACACCTTGTTTCAATAATCCAGACCAACAATGGAAGCCTTGATGCTAAGAATGAAAAATACCTGAACACACCCATTACTGAACTTGATATAGTACAACAGCTGATATTTCTTTGTTGTTTTTGATCACCTGTAACAAAACAAACTCATGCCAAGAATGAAACAGATTCATCACGCAATTGATTGTTGGAGCCCTTTAAATCCAGACCAACTTGTTCTCATTATTTAACCAATGGATTCCTGTAGTACAGGAACTTGACACAATGACTTGTTTACTCATCACTGTCAGAAACAGGGATTTGGAAGGGTTTTATTTCAAAATGATTGTTTCTACAACTTCACACCTTGAATGAACTTCACTCTATAGCTGCATATTAAATGGATCCATTTGTCTTGTAAAATGAATTATGAGCCCACCAGTTTCAATTCCTGAAAAGGAGAGATATAGCATCATAACATAGACATGACACAGATATATCTGATTGTTTCATCTTAATTGAACGAGCAGTTTAAAATGCCCAGCATGATTGGGCTGAAGTCAAACAGTGTGATGGTGATACTGGCATGAACATAATATAAGATTTCTTTGCAGCTTGTGATTGTAATTCTTAGTGTAATCAGTCACCAAGAATTCACCTGTTTCTCTGCAGCCTTTAGCATGAGTTATGTAAAAGAATCAGACAAAACAACTTGTGTCTTTCTTCTTTAGCTTCAGATGACTTTATGGTGTCCTCTCAATTCTGAAGAGTTTATTTCAACAGATTTTGTTTCTCAAACCTTCACAAGGGTTACGTTCAGAAACCACAGCAACCAACATCATCAGTTGTTTTTAATCACAGTCAAGCAACGATCTGATGAGGCCACAACATGATAAAATAGAAGGTAAAGACTAAAATGCTTCAATCCTTGCAAGGCAAAGAGGAGGAGCAAGCAAATATATATTCTGGAGAAATAATAAAGTTGTATCAAAAAATTCAACCAAAACACCACTGTATATGAAATAAATAGATAGTTCCTCCCTCATCTCAAATAATAAAAATAAAATGTAAAAACACTTTAAATGTGCAGAGCTGTTTCTTTAAATGTAGAAAACTATGATGGTGGTTAATAAGGGCTGAGTAAAATTTGATGAAGATACTGTGTTGAAAACTATAAAAGGCCTTTAAAATGCCTAATGAATATTTGACAAACAAACCAATTAAAAACAATAAAATAAATATGTAAATATGTATATTGCTGAATTGAACCATTTGTTTCCTGAAACAAACCTTGTCTAGGACTGTTTCACTAAATCTTTCTCTTCTAATTTCTGTTTTGTATAAAAAACTATTTGTTTTTTTATACACTTGTAGAAAATATTCTTGTCATGTAACACTCATTTCTTTACTTCTAATGTGCAACAAGGGGCAGCTGTCTCTCTCCGTTCACTGAAAGTGAAGTTGAGTCTTGGCTTTCTTGAGTCCGTTCATGTGAACGTTTGTTTCTTTGGAGCTGCAGCCATCACTGTCCTCAGCTTCATTGTTTGTGCACCAGCTGGGTTTCAGAGGAGTCAGCTCAGGTGCTATGACATCTCCATCCTACAGGTAACAAACAAATGTTTGTTCTTAGATTTGCAAGAATGCAAAATATGAGATTTGCAAGAATGCAAAATATGAGATTTGCAAGAATGCGCCAGTATCAGTAGAAGGTTGCGTAGTTTTACCTTAATTAAATTAAATTCAAATTTGAACAATTTTTTACTATACCACCCATCTATACCACAATCAGATTCTGATGCGTTTTGGGTCATATAGAGCTTTCAGGGTGGGCTGAATGCATCCATCCATCCATATATCTAAACATGTATTTGAGAGCGCAGTTGTAAAAAAATTGGACAAATCTGCCGGAACACTTTCTTTGAGCTTTCATGTTGTCTGAAGTCTGAACAAGCAAGGGAAACAGTATCTGATGAGGAAACGCAAAACAACATAACAGAGGATAGAGTTTGTTCCATTTCCAGAAACCAGAGTCTGGAAAATTGTAAAAGATTGATAAATGCCTGTGTAACTGGGTCTATATTAATAGTTATATATTTCCACAAAATGTTTTCTTTAATGTATTTGTCCGTTTGCATTTGAC
>CAEFZX010028066.1:0-23696 GCA_903066825.1 Alfaro cultratus | reverse complement strand
GCACAGCAGTTCTTCAGTTCTGGCGCTCCCACACACACCTTAAACAATCAAATGAACAAAAATAACCACGTTTGCACGATAAACTAAATAAATGTTAATAACGTGGGAATCAAGCACCCAGTACAATGCTGCGCTAAACATAAAACAGTTGTAAAACAATATATAACAACTTTTAAGTTTACTGAACATACTATTTGGAACATTTTGAACATTTTAAACCAAAAATAGAAGACCACTCTGTACGCTTACCTCTCCCCAGCGCAGCTCGGCGCGAACTGAGAAGAGTAGCGCGAACACACAGGATATGACGTCTAAACAGGAAACAAGAAAATAAAAGCTTCTCCGCCAAAATAAAATACAATTCGAAAACCAAGAAAAACAAATATACATCAATAATGAGGATGGATTTGGGATGAAATATACATTTTACACACTTGCTACAGATGCACAGCTATTAGACAGTAGCCATAATGAATTATTATAGCGGTTCAGTTCAGGGAGATGAACTGAAATGTTGTAAACAACAAATCACAATAAGAAGAGTGGAGAACAGTGAAATGGGAATGCAGAGCATATCTCTCTGTAATGTACATGAAGCGCTTCCAGTTTCCTCACACACTAGGACTTTTTTATTTTTCTTCTCCGTATGTCAGCGCACATTGATGGTAAAACAAAGGTGACTAGAACTGCTGCCACTGTATGGCATTCACTTTAGGTTGGAACCTTTTCCACTATTTTTAGGTGTTTTTCTTACACTTCCACAGTGATACAGCTACTAGGGTTTTGGATCCTGGCCATTAAATGTCTCTTGGTGCAATGGCTCCACGAGCCCAACACTGTGCATGTTACATTAACAAGATGCACTAAGGGTGTTCTCACACCAGATAGTCTGGTAGATTCTGTTTGATTGGGGACCAAAATTGCAACATTTTTTTCCTGTTCAGTTGGTGCCGTTGTCTGTCGTACTGTCAAACAATCCAAACCTTTCAGCAACTTGTTGCCCCCCTCGCCTATAGTGGCGCTGTGCCAAAAACCACTGGAGGAAATGATTAAAACCTCTGAAGAAGACAACTTTTCTCTTCATGAAATGTAAAGAAAAATGGAGTTATGTGAGATCTTGGACATAGTAGGATTTCTCTTTTGTCTTTGGCGAATCTTCCAATCACACTCTTTAGAAATGGGCTCAGAACGAGCTACAGTATTTCTCCCGCTAGCACTGGACACTCGCATTTGTTTTAGTTGTACTTACCCACAATACCATTCGGTATAGTCAGTTTTCTGTTTTTGTAGCAGTCTCTAGTTCCCTTGATGTTCACCTTTGAATTCGAACCACACCAGAGTTTACTCCAATCGAACCGAGACCTACAATTTTCAGAGTTTGATTATGCATTTGCACCTCCCCAAACAAACCCAACTTTTTTTGCAAATGAGCTAGAGATGAATTAATGCAGACTAAACAGGGCACCATACGTCACCCTCAGGTTCGGGCGGTCTCTGTCTTGCCCTGTGTTTCACTGGGGGCCTGTCCGGGATCCATTCTAACTCTTTTCTATCAGTTCTTTCATTTCCTTCACTCTAATTTGTTAATTTTGTAGCTGGAACTCACTTCCTCTCTAATCTTCACAAACTTTAAAATTTGTTTATTTCCAAATCACCATAAAATTTGGAGGGGCTCTAGTGAGGGTTTAGACTATAAATTCAATTAAACAGTTTAATATTAATCCTACATTTCTCTCTAGTTGCTTTTTTTCCATCACTTACTTGTGTCTACAGTTGCTAAAGCAGCAGCACTTTTACAGCTCAACAGGCCCAAAAGAAATCCAGACAAAAAGCAAAACCTGTGGAGTGTTTTAGTAAATCAGCACCTTCCTAAAATAATGTCCAAGTAATTTTTTGCCAAAAGTGATTTTGTCACAGAGAAAAGAAAATCACCACATCGTTCTTTGAAAAAGATCTTTCCAGTAAAAAAAAAAAGTCTCAAATGGTATGCTGGAAAAAAATTGGTATTTTATTTAACCAACCAATTGATATGATGCAGAAGCCAGATTAGCATCCCCCCCATTCACCCACACTGTGGCACCCCGCCCCATTAAAAGAGAGGAAGATTTCCTCAGGGGTTGTGATCTTACTCTAGATGGAAAAAATAATAATAAAAGGGTTTTCTCATCTCTCGCAATAGTCCTCTATCCCCCTCAGCGCATTCTCTTTTTCAGCTTGCGATTACACTACTGTGTCTATCGATACTGTGAGAAAATGTGAAAAAGAGACTAAATCTCTCGGCGGGTCTCAGCTCAGAATCATTCTGCAATGAGGTGATCCTGGCTTTTCCAGATGTGATCAATACAAACCTGTTTGACTCCAAATCATCTCGACTCTAAACTGACTGGAAAGATTATGGAGGAGCTAATCCTGAACGATGGTCAGTGGGTCTATTACCCCCTAGCCGCTCCCACACCTTGAAGTTGAGGTTTTGAGCCAGACGGCAGCTGCACAGCTCAAATGATGCATATTAATCATTCAAATGACTTGGAAGGAAATCCTCATTGTGTAGGAGAGGATCTCATAATTTATTACACTCAGCAGCTGGAATATTAGGGAAAAAACCCCAAAACATCTGGACATATTTTATGCACAGTATGACAGAAAGCAAATAGAAGCAAAACAGTTATCACTACATTTGTAACACATTGACATGATTTCCTTGTACCTGCCATGTTTCATGCTGCTCCTCTGCTCTGCCCCTCCCTCTCCTGATGATTGCTCCCACCGGTTTTAGTGCCTGTATAAACTCCTCGTCCAGATCCTTATCACAGCTTTCGAACGTTTCATTTCTTCATTCCTGATTGTGTACCTGACCTATTTCCTGCCTCCTGACCAGCATCTCTTCCTGCTCCCTCTACTCTGATTCTGGTTCTGAATTTTTGCTTTATGTAGCCAGACTCTGATCGCTTCCTCACAGATTGTGGATCTGTTCTGCCTTCTCTTCCTGCCATTTTGCTAACCTGGATCGTTTTACCAAGCATCGATTTTTGGATTGTGGAAATTGTAACCACTAGACGCTTTTGCATTACAAAAGTTCATAAATCTTTGTCTACATTACGCTGATTAAAAAAAAAAACAAAAAACCCCTGTTTTGCAGTTGGGGTGTTTCAATTAAATAAGAATAAGATTGAAAATCCTGGCAGCGACAGCCGTAAACACTTCTATGAGACAAGTCCATAATTGTCTTCCTGGACAGGTCGAACCATCATCGTCCGATTACTTCCTATGGTCTTCTTTGTCATTTTTGCCAGGAGTGACATCTGGCTGCTCTTCACCTGACTCATGTGACGCAAAAAAGTGTTTCCGTTGCTGACTGTCATGTTGGTTAGTCTTTTGTTTGACCTGTTTGTCTCTGTGTTGCCTGCGATGGATTGGCGACCTGTATAGGATGACCCCGCCTCTCCGTTTACCTCTGGAGATAGCCACCATCACCCCTGGCGAAATCACTATGGATATGCGTGTATGATAATGGATGGATGGATGGATGGAACTATTTTGACACAGCTGAAAAACCACCTCATCCTAAGGGAAAATCTTCTTATTTGACGAGTTTCGAAATTGCCGTGTTTCCATGAAGCAAATAGATTTTTGTAATTTCTGCAATATTAGTTAGTGGAAACTAACTAATTAGTGGAAACGCAGCTAGCGTGTCCGTCAACTTATCCTAAGATTCCTCCTTTTGTGTCGTAATTGTTTTCGGTTTCCGGCGGTCCTGTGGGCGTATCCTCTGGAGAATGGAGAAACTTTCACGTTGTACCCTAAGAGCTTGTTTTAAAGAAGTACAGGGAGGAGAGATCTGCTGTTTTCCTGATGTGGATCATTTGTCTATCAAGGACAAAAAGGGCACAAAAATCCATTGATATTCTGGTGAGAAGCTACCTTTTGTCGTTTCATGTCTTTTTATCCTTAGTGTATAAACCAATGCATTAACCCCCAATGAACCAGAACCTATAATCCCATCTCTCACTGCCTTATGAAGGGATGTCTTTCAATCAGGTATAGTCAGTCGCCCCTCTAAGCTCATTTCTAGATCTACTGGTGTTTATCAGTCCTTGTGGTCAAAGAAAAGTTCCTCAAGCATGTATGAAGATCATGACACAAAGCTTAGCCATGGGTAAACCTTTATGGAAAATCTCTTCTCAAAGGTAAAAACTATAAGCCACGCCCCCTTTGATTCAGTAACTGCAGCATCGTGATCCCTGAGAACGCACATGAACACGATGGATCAACTTGTATGATGTAAAAGGACGGCGATCTTTTGAGGGGACTTCCTTTCTGCATGTATATTTAGGCCTGTCACAATAAACAATAACTCAATTAACCGCATGAGAAATGAAAAGAAACTCAATCATTTTCATTTGCTTGATTAATCCATTTTTTCTCTTTTCTCTCTCTCTCTTTTTACCAAAAACTGAATATTCAGTCTGGTGCTTTGAGCTCAGCTATCCCTCTTTTTGAAAGATAATTTTGTTTACAAACACTTCATAATTAATTTTGTTGTTTTTTCTCTGTAGTTTTCTTCATCTATTTTGTGTATTTTAAATGCCTTCCAGTTCCAGTGTTTAAACGTTCATTAGAACTTAAAGTTTATTGATCTATGAGAACGTGTTCCTGCGTTATTATGCCATCATTACTTGTAAATAGTCTGGAAACAACAACGTTACTGTTTATCGCAATAAGTTATGGAACAATTTATCGTCCAGTTTGTTATCATGACAGGCCTATAATAGTATAGAACTATGATATGAAAACAGCTTATATAATATAACTACTGAAGGTCAGAATGTTAGACGGGATGGTAAATTAAAAGCTTTCTTCACTCTTCAAAACATGCGAAGCAAAGTCAAGGTTATTTGTAAAGCAACAAAACAATTCAAAGTGCTTTAGACCATAAAAACATGATGCAGAAACCAACTAGGAAACAGCAGTAAACATTACATTTTGTCAAATGCCGTCATCAAAATTACGAAGCAAATAAACATCAAATATATTGAGTAGTGTTCCAGTTGTTCATCAAAAGTAACTCTAAACAGGTGGGTTTTTAGGCTTTATTCAAAGTAAGTAAAGTGTTTCAGTAGCTTTGCAGTATTTTGGGAGTTTGTTCCAGATTTGCGGTGCATAGAAGCAGAAAGGCCGCTTTGCCCTGGCCTGTCGATTTCCCCATCACTCATGAAGAAGTCACCAAAAAGGGTTGTGGATTCATATGGTGACAACCACTTCTTAGCATCAGCTAAATCTATGCAGAAACAGTTTGGTTTGTTAATTAAAATGCAAACTGGAGCAGATGGTGGCTGCAACAGATGGCCAACAAAAAAAAATCTGCCATTTGTGGCATAATCTCATCTGATCTGTGCCTGAAAAAGTTTCCTTACTTTATAAAACAAATTCATGTATCTATAGAGTTATCAGATCACACAGCCAGATGACGTCTCAGAGCAAGATGAAGATCAGAGCTGATCTCAGGCAAGGCAGACTTTTGTTCATCCACTTTAAAGAAAAATGTAATTGATGTTAGCTGGTCATTTCCTATGACTGTTCCCACACACACACGCTCACACACACACACACACACACACACACACGCGCACACACACACGAACACACCATCAACCTGGTTTCCTCTGCTTTCAAGCTCTACTATTTCTCTTCAGCTAAACAGTTGTTATTTTTACCCATCAATTTCATCTGGAAGACATTCCTGAACATTTTTCACAACTATTGTCAAAATCCCCGAGGGAAATCTGGGAAATAAAATGTTTGGGTTTGGGCTTGAAGTGGCGTAAACAACAACAAAAAAATGATCTTCAGCTATGTAGCGTTTTTATTAGCGAGTGCCTTTCAACTCAACATGTTCCCTTTACCACCTATTTAAGCGAATGTGTTTTCTAACTGATCAACCCTGATGGTAAAAATCAAAGAGTAAGCATAGAAGAAGACAAGTGTGAATGCAATTAGAGGAAACCCTGAAAAGATTTAAGAGTTGCAATGCCAGTGGAGACAAGAAGAGCTCTCCTCTCTCATCTATTTTCACTTAGAATCCGTTTCCATCAATACCGCAGACATTCACCGAGCGCCTCCGTTCGAGGACGGCCGTCTCCTGTCTATAGAGCCCATTGTGCTACTGGAGACTCACATCTCCTTAAGTCTTTCCTTACTTGATGCCACCTTTTAAAGTTTTATTTTTTAAGGTAACAGCGAGTTCTGCCTGTCTCTCAGTCAAATACGGTCATTTCAACCGGCCGCAAATTCACAATTCTATTGCGATTCAGAAATAAGTCCACAAAAAAAAAGTCTACAAGTCGAGCCTTTGTCATTGCAACAGCCGTCACATCAGATCACAGTTCATAGGTTTCCTCTGTATGATCTCCGATGAAAGCAAACAGAGATCTCTGACTGCCTCCCTCCAGAGTAAGACGTCTGACTTCCTCAGAAACAGTTGGGATCGGCGCTCGCACCTCCCACACTCCCACCCACTCAGGAGTCCCCCCAGGATTGTGTGCTCATCCCCCTATTGTTCTCTCCTTCCACCCACGACTGCAGAACAAGAAAAGAAAATAACTCTTTAGTTTAATAAAGACACTGAAGAGTGAGGAGACTTTATATGATGAGACAAGAGTACCTTGGTAGACCATGGAAACTGATGTAAAAAAAATGTTGGGAATCAAACAAATATCTCTCATATGTCCAAATAAATGTATAAAGATTCCATCAGATTGTGAAAGCTTGGTACATGAACTCTTCCTTTGTAATGTAACTCTAGTAGTAGATATGTATACCCACAAATAAAATGTGACTGTTTCACATTGGGGGTCTTTACCAAGCAACTAAAAATCAAACACACCCAAGCCTCATCATGCTGACCCTCTTTAACAACAATGTTTAATGAACCAAACGGACATATTTAACTTGCATTCCCAAATTAAGTGTCTTTGAAAATGTACCATAGATTTACACCCCTTAAACTATTCTACTTTGATATGTTGGACTCCAGTTTTATTCTATACGAACTGCCAATCACCACAGAGACATCAATAACCTATAAACCTGATGAAGCTGGAAGATCCCACCTGGAAAAAGTCTCTTCGGACCATCTGTCTCCCCTCACAGGCCAGTTCATACTAACGACACATTACCAACAGAATTAAGCAACTTTACAGGTTGGAAAATAATCTAACCTCTACATGTGATCATGTAGATTAACAGGGATGAAATCAAGATCGGTTCTTCCAAAACCAAGACCATGGATTATGATCTTAAAACATTGAAGGTAAGGCTGTATTTATGTTTGGCCAGCTGGGTTCTCTGGCTAAATCTACCACAGTAGCATGAAACTGACTTATTTCACATTGATGTGGATGATGACCCTTTTTCATATAAATATACTAAACTAATCTAAATCTCCTGATCCCAATTGCCTGTCTAGTTAACTGTTTACTTATTTTTATTTGCCCATTTTCAAACCTCAGATTGGGGTTGACTTCAGTGAGTAACATCTCCTTGTCTTCTCTTTTTCCCACTTTGGGTGTTTATTGAACCAGAACTTTTACCAGGGAATATTAATTGGGTTGGGGAGTAACCTGCATAACTGATGTTTGATTAATTGGTTTGGTTAATAACAGGACACAATTTGAACCTCGATTTGATGACACCAATTCTTATTTGCATTTAAACTTCAAATGTTCTGAGCAGAAGTGCTTAAAACGAGGTTTGTTTTTGGACACATTGACGGTCAAAATCATAATCTACAAATGACTCTGTAGTCTGACTTAATGGGTAATGCAACCCAGGCCCAAATTTTGCTTTAATCTTAAATGAAATGAGTGCTGAAAGAACGATGCCCGAGGCTGATGGTGAGCAGGCTTCTAAAAGTGTAACAAAAACTCCTACCTTTTATTTCTTTCCTTTCTAATTCCTTAAGTCATTTAGAAGATGGACTCCATCTCCTTTTTTCATTAGTTTCGAGGAAAGCCCATAAAGGGCCGAGCCTGAAAAGACTACGGACCGTGCAGAAATTTCAAGCGGTGAATTATTTGGTTTAGAGGGCAAATTCTCTTCTGCGCTCTCCTCCCTGCCCGTAGCGCTCTTTTCTCATTATCCCATGGTTTCTATCTGCATGAGAATTGCATATCAGTGACTCACAGAGTCGGCGTAGCAGCTGCCAATGATGCCCACAGCATTTTCAGATAGCTTGAGATTGGCATATATTAAAAGAGATAGTGAAATGAGGATGAGAGAGAGATCAATGGCAGGAGCAAAGAGGATTAATGCCACACATGTGCAGAGGTGAAGACATTGCTGGAATAAAAACAAGGCAGTGGTTGTTGCCTTACCCTACAGGACCAATAACTTGCTTAGGGATACTTGTTCTGACACGCCGGTAGGTCTAGAGCACCTTGCAGGCTTATAAGCTTAGTGGAATACAGAGCAAACCTGTCAATATAACAGAGTAACAAGCCAATGAGTGGGCAAAACAATCACAGTAACTCAAAGGATGAAAATAGCCTTAATATTTTCCCTCAAATAGAAAGAAGGCAGAAAACTGTTTACTTGCACTTTTACAGGCATTATCCATCCCTTCCTCCTGTCTCAAGGACACACTTTGGGATTGGAATTGTTTCCCACCTGGCAGAACAATCAGCCGGATTCTTAGCTGGCAGAACTGGACATGGCAGTTTAGTTGACCAATCTACATGTGTACAGTGGAACCTTGCAATGATGCTGCAGGAGTACTGGGATGCTAGTCAGTCTTTTCATACGCAAAGTTTCGCTTTTTCCTGGTGCAGATTAGACTCTACCATGGCTGGCTCTTTGTTTCTGATCCTGCATTTGGTCTCAACAAACAGAATACCAAGGCCCAACGATGGAGAAGAGCTTGCCGGGTTTGGGAATCAGACGCTCTCATCTTTGCTTTTTGTTGTTGATGTTGTTGTATCAGCATCTTCGAGCCATGACCTCCAGGCCTTCTGTTGGAGTGTGTGAAGGTGTGAAGGCGTGGATTGCTCATGCTGGGTTTGGACCTCTGGCTCAGGTCCAAAAGTTCAGGAAGTTGATGTCATGTTTCTGGATAGAATGGGAGGTGGGTAGACAGATCGGGACCTTATTTTATGTCATCTACTGAGAATCAGGTTCAGAATAAATGTGGTTGAAGTGGAAGCTACGTTTATTTCCCGCCATGAGACGGGAAATAACCCAAAAGATAAAAAACACCATTGTTCTTGTTCTATCTATGGGGGTTTGCAGATCACCCCCCCAAACATATGTGTCATAAGGAAATGCATATAATGAGATGAGTTCTTGTGTTTGTTGGAGTGTTTTGACCTGCGGACTGTGTAACTCAATGCATTCTGTACTAAGTACTAAATCTAAAGAGACTAATTCATGGGATTTCTGTTCTGGTGATTCTTTTTGACAATGAATTTTTGTAACATCTATGATGTGAATGCTACTATACTACACTCACTGGACTCAGGCCATCTCCATTCAACTCATTGTAAAACTACTAGCACCAATTCGCTGGACTTCTGTTGAATTGGGTCGGTCACTTTGTAGGGAGAGAATATTTATGCAATGACTTATTTTATATTAAATACTTTAATTGTTATTATTTTGTATAAATAAGTTTGACATTAAATAGTTTTTTAACATTTTTGTAAAAAAAAAAAAGCTAACTTTTTATAGGTTCTGTATTTGAGTATCCTCCTGATTCTACAAGTCTGGCAGTAATCACACCTGGGTGTGGCTGGAAGGTTAGACAAGAAACATGATTATCAGAGTTAATTCATGATTGCACTGAGAAGGGGTGGGGGGCAGTTATATTTTCACAAATTTTAGAAAACTTTTATTACCTCAGGTTTTGTTTGCCATATATTAGAAATGATTTCATAAGAACAGCTTAAACGGTACAACAAAACAAAAAGCGATAATTTCTTTTAGGGGTTGAAATACTTTTTCACAACACTGTATGTATTTTGCCATAAATGTGATATTTGAGGTCGGAGTTAAATCTGGTCTCTGAAACATGGGGAAATAAATGACACCTCTTCGCCGCAGCATTACACTTAAAGCTTTTCCTCCTTCAACAGCGGCTCGCACAAATCCATCACACCTCCCTTCATTTCCACAGAAAGAGACAACTTGGAAGAGAATGAGATGAAGGGTGATACAATCTGGTGTAAAAGGGTGTAAAGCTCATCTGTAACAGAAAAAGACAAAAAGATTGCTACAGTCTTTTAAAACGACAAGCTCTCTTCACTTTTTACTCGCTTTAAGCTAAATCCACACGGACAGAAGAAGGGCCTCCGAGAGGGAGAGTTGTGGAAACTGGGAAGAAAAAAAGACATGATGGACGGACAGATGTGAAAGGCAGGAGAGGTAAAAGAAAATGTGGATTCGAGAAAATGGGCTGAGTGATGAAGATGGAGTGGCGGGAGACAGAATAATATCAGTATCATTTTGTTTTACATGAAGCTGAAAAGAACATAATTGGTGGAAAAGTGACAGACGAGACAGTAAAATGGATATAAAATCTATCATCTACCAGGTACAATCCTAATCAATAAATGAGAACATGCCTTCCGATGTGAAGTGTTAGTCTGATTAAAAGTACCTTTTTAAAATATCAAACATATTGAACATGATTTTCATAAGTCCTATATTTCTGTTTCAAAGGTTTTTATTATTCTCATATAAATATTATAATCTTAAATGTAATCTTTTCATGAACTGCAAGCAGAAAATTATTATATTTCTGTTTGGAATTAAGCTAAATCTGTTTTTCTTAATGATGGAGTTACTCACATAAATGAACTTTTCAATAATATTCTGAGTTGTTGGATATAATTGCATGCATATGTGTATGCATAACACTATCCTTACCCTCTTATATATGTATAATGTCATATAAATGAACACGTGAACTTAGAAAATCCTTGAAAAATAAAGTCTGAGATCTTGCAGCCTACCAGTAGATGGCACCGCTAACTAAGATGTTAGTTGCGCTAACCCTAACGCGCTAATTGTAAACGTTAGTTCTGCTAATGCTAAAGCGTTAAATTCAATTCAAACTATCGGCCCTGGAAAGATGACAACCCTTGAGCGCCAATTTAATTTTGACATGATAATTTACATGCTCTTAAATTCCCTTATATATTGTATTTATTTATATATTGAGCTTTACTGTCAGTGTTTTATTTCTTTCCTGTAATTTTATTGTTTGAAATAGCTATTGGGGAAACTATTCCCAGTAGGAGAGGAGAACGAACTGCCTTCAAATTAAGAGCATGAAAATAAATATATAACTATTTGAAGAATTCGTAACCGTTGCTAACTGTATATGTAATTTAGGAGAAGCTAAAGGCACTAAACCTTAGCTTCTGCTAACCCTTAGCACAAGGACTAAAACTCTAAACAAAAACATTAGCTCTGCTATTAGCTCATTAGCTCATAATTGGGAGAGTATCATTCTGCTTTTCAGGATTCCTGCAGTCTGAAAAAATGGGGAAATGAAATCTGTGAAAAAAGTAGCATTTCCAGATGTTCACTATCATAATAGTGTAACATTCATCCACCTATCCATCCATTCATTTGCATGTGTTTATACTGAAATGAATTGTGAAAACATGCAGAACCCTCGCTATAGAAATGTGTTGAAACCATTCTGCTTTGCTGGTACATTTGTAAATGCCAAGGAATGACAAAATACAGAACGAAAATACAAGGAGATCCCACCTTTCATAGAATGTTGCTTACTTTGCACTTCAAAGGAGAAATATTTTCCCAAGGGACTTGAGTTAAATTATGAATGGATGTTACAGAGAACGAACCGAAGGAAAAGGTTTACACAGAGCCAACACACACACACACACACACACACACACACACACACACAAAAAGAAATCAAACGAGAAGCGTGTAGAAAAACTGAGGAGCCTGTGACGGGCTTTGAAGAGGAAGGAAAATCCCCTCTGCTCACCAGTGTCTCCCAAAGCATACCTGAGCAAAACATCAACTGACCTGCAAAATTACCCCATCTGCATCCCGGCATGGCAACAGCTGCACCAGACGTATTCGGCTGTGCTGCAGTTTGCCCCCGAGAGCAAACCAGATGTCACTGATGTTACTCAGCCTGTGCACAGAGGCATAGATGTCTCAAATCAACCACAACCTGAGTGCAACTGCCACTCAGAAACCATGTAATCCTGTGCCCAGGGCAAGTCAAGGAACCATGGAGGGGAGTGGACAGATAAATCCCTACTGTCATTCATGTAAACTAGACCTCTGTGAAAAAGAAAAGACAGCAGGAACAACTGGAGAACCTAACAGTGAAATGATAGCTTGCTCCCTAGAATGGCAAGGCAAAGTACATGCAACATATTTGCTGACCTACAACACTGAGTAAACTTAGAGAGCTGTTCTCCTCACAGTCTCGACACCAGGCCTGGTTCGTAGTCTTTCAGAGGTCAGAAGTGTGTACGCATGTTAGACATAAGACACACCGGTGAGAAGTTACGTACATTATTCACAAAGTATCTTCAACGATTGTCAAATGACAATTTTATTCTCAACCAACACGCTCCTCCAAAGAATCTGTGAATTCATGCATATTCATCCCTGTCATGTCTTCTGCCGCCGCAGCTTTGTCTGTCAGGAAGTAACACCTATATGCAGAGTGTGATGTAAGCTGAAGTGAGAAGGGTGTCTCCAGGTGGTCTGCATTCATAGAAGGTGTGTGCGATTACAAACAGCCTGCAACCACGTGACAGCACATCGTATGGGAGAGTCCTAACTCCTGTTGGTTTTATACAACTGTATCTTTGCGTGGTACTTGGTCTTGAAAGATCTGGATGCAGGAGACCATGAGGACTCTTCTATAAAGCTCTCTGAACAATGTAAAACTGGACTTATTGTGCAGGTGGCATCCTATCAGGCTCTTGAAAGTGACCCACAAATGTTTGTAGAAGGAGACTGCATGCCTAGATCCAAAATAAATTATTTAGATGAGTGAGCCACGGCTATAGAGGATATATTTATCTTTTAGACTTGGTTCATTAAAAGCCTGCGATGCTACAGTCCTTCCAAGGTTCTCCCAAATGCTAGAAATAGCAGAAACGTCGTGAACAAAAAACAATCGAGATTGTGCCTTGGAGTACCGTCCACTTCCAGTGTTCCTTGGTTTCACGTCAAGCTCGGCTCCGAGAGATGAAACAAATCCCACAAAGCTCACATCTTTTTCCCTCGCTTCTTCCTTTTATTTGAAATTTAAACAGCTGGAACAACTTGACAAGTTGGGCTGTTCTAAGTGATGTGTTTCATATCTGGTAGCTGAAAAGTCTTTCCAGCTCTTTTCTGACCCAGGATGTGTTCCACCAACTAACCAACCTTCCATTCCCAGACATGCTGGTGCATCTCTTCTCTTGCAAGATTGAAATGTACGTCATTGGCTGTCCAGCCTTTTACAAGTAAGACAAATGATAGAGCTTTGGCCTGCCCGGCCACATTTTCTCTCCATTTAGAAGGTCCAGATGGAATAATGGAAGGAAGAATTAAAATGGACGAGTGGAAACAAGAAAAATCCATTCCGTCTGTCATGGTGGACATGATCTGATTTCATGGTCTCTTTTGAGGGAAAAGAACTCAAAAGGTCAACTCTGTTTACAGCCAAGCTCCTATAAATTCATTCCCACTGTGATAGGTTATCAGAAACCACCCAGTTTTATTTAACACCGAAGGCTGTGCATAATAAGAAAGTCTCTCATTGTGCACTGTAATCATTTTCCCCACCAGCAGATCTGCTACCGTGTCTTGTTATACACACACTATATTGTGTAGAAATAACCTGTTTCTCATTAGCACACGGGGAAATGCCATGGTCGGCTTTGCTGAGATGTTTGTTCTCTCTTTAGTTGAAAGCTTGGAGGCTCAAAGAGCAACGGCGACGCCGATTCCCTCTATTTAAGGGCATCAGAGTGGAGGAAACACCGGCTGATGAACAGGACTGCTGTCAGTGACTTCATCCCACACCTGAACGCTTCAGTCAAGCGAAGTGAAAGAAAACACCGAAGCACAAAAGATACGCAATGTATTTACAGGACCTCTCCAAAGTATTCACACCACTTGTTTGCTTTTTGTCAGCTTGAACAACCATGAAAGTTTGTCTATTTCTTGAGCTATTTTGCAAAGGCAAATGAACTAAAATTTCTGTTTCTTGGCATGTACGATCATAATCTCCACAGACATCTATTATTGTGTGTTGGCCTATCAATAAAACTCCAGGTAAATACTGGTGATTGAAACATGAAGTAAAAAAAAACAAAAAAACATTCAGGAGCATGGGGGCTGATGAACTTTATTGCTTAAGCAGCAGGAAGTACAATAGGCTTCTGTTTGTGCCTCGAGTTTAATGAAACTCCAGGTCGACCGATGAGATTAGCCCGGTTTTTATCAGCCAACTCTCCCTGGACAATCTGGAGAGGTATTACCAGGTTCTACGAAAAAAGAAAAAGAAGAAGCCTCTACCCTCTGCTGCTCGGTTTGTTTTCCATTAAAGCAGTATTTCAGCAGTCTGATCCTGACAGAATGATTGCATTGATGTCTTACATCTTTGAAGTCAAACTGCAAGCCTCTGCAAAGCATTAACCCAGTTTTCATTACTGTGGATTTCATTTCTTCATCATCCTCCTTTTTTTTTATTAAAGTAAATACAATATTTCGATCTTTATTTTATTCTGGGAGTTTCTGCTGAGTTTGCATGCTTCCTCCCTCTGATATGCCTCTTCACTTTACTTTACTCTTTACTTTGATAGACCCTGATCCATAGCTGCAGACCCCAGGCATGGCTGGCTTTAAAGGCTGATTCTTACTGATGAAGAAGTTTGAGAGAGTATTTTCTGTGGTGAATTTGTAACTACATCACCTTTCATGGCAAGTACGTGTAGCATAAAAGCTACATGCTGTATGATTTTTATTTTTTATTTGTAGAAGTGCTAATGTGACAGTGAGGTTTTGAACAGTTGATATCAGACCTGTACTACATATAGCAGCTCTTAGTGAGTTTACATTGAAAAGTTCAATTCAAATCAATTTATTTACATAAACAAATATAGATTAGTACGTCCTGGAGGGTCGAGCTGACAGTTATAAGGGTTGAAATGTTCATGATCCTTTAAGCAATCCTAACTTTTGGAACAGAGATCTGGGATTATTCAGACCGAGAACCTTGTGTCAAAAAAAGTTTTTTAATGTAACCAAATGTGGAAGAAAATGAGCTGCATTTTGCAAAATGTCAACTCTCGTCACGTATAATCGTGAAGCAGCATGAAATTGTCACTGAATGATAACCTTTAGCAAAAAAAAAAAGAATAAAGCTTTTCTTTAAGGCAGAGTATGGCATAATGTAATGCGGATTCTTGCTAAATAATGTGATATAACTTTTTATTTTACTCTTTGTAAAGTAACACTTCGATTAAACAAATGAATATTAGCTAATAGCAATTAATTAGTCAAGCACAGTGACTTCCGCTACGAAACTAATGGTGAAGCTAATTTTCCGTATAACAATTTAGCATTTTTGCTAACTTTGAACTTTTTAGCTGGTCCTAAAAAAAGCTTTCCAAATAAATTCTAAAGTACTTGGCAGTTTCATAAAATAAAATTACATTGGTGCTCCAGAATTGTAGTCTTTCAAGGTCAGAGATCACTGTAATTGAAGTTAGCGATTTAGCATTAGTTTCTGCTAAATGCCATGTTGGCACAGCGCTCTCTATAGTTTGCACACCATGGCTGTCTGTACTTTTGGCACTTTAATAAGTTTACAATTTTCTGAAAATTAAATTTTTGCATGTGAAGGTAAAGCATTGCTTTTAAGACAGCTCAGAATCAGTGTGCAGCAAATATCTGAGCATATTTTAATATTTCCACTCTTCTAACCCAGATTTAGTGTGTTTGCAGTTGTTTTGCCCGTTGAGCCAACTGTTTGTCTATATACAGTCACTTCCTGTTTTCTTTCTGGTTGCTACTGTAATGTTAACTTCCTAAATTTGCTTGCTCTGTAAAATTAAATTGAGAACATCTTTTAAGACTTGGTCCAAATGACTGAGGCGAACCCCTCCAGACAGCCAAATATTACCAGCTCTGATGAAATGCTTAAAAAAAAATAAGTCTCCAGTGTGATCATGGCCTCGAGCTACAGCTGCCCTCAGTCTGACATTTAACATGACCTTTTAAATAAGTGTCAGTGGCAGAACATTGCCCCAGGTGATTCTTACTATTGAATCCTACGACTCGATTATCCCTGCCTTTTTAAGTTCTGTCACACTGGCCCTGCTAGCACAAAGTGAGCAAACTGACGGAAGTCACTGAAAGTCTTGCTGCCAGGAGTGTTTCAGTTGAACGTAGAACCTCCCGTAATCCTGACAGATACATTTATGTTTTACAGGCCAGAAGATAGAACCTCAAATGAAGATTTCATGTGGAATTAGCCCACTAATCATCTCACTTCGGTGAACTGGAAGAGATGTGATGGCATGTAAATCCTACATCGTCTCTCTATGAGAGAGAGACAGATTTATAATACCACCATTGAGCTTGGATATCTCTAGAGAGTTTGGTAATGAGCAGAAGTGTTTCTACAGTGACCTGAAGGAAGTACAATGAACCCTCACCTATTCACGGTTCAGTAATTATGGACAGGTTCGTAGAGCATATCTAAACTATTTAAAAGGAAACACTGGAGCTGGAATAACATTGCACAATGCTAGTTTGCATGCTGGCTGGCATTTGTAAAAGCAGCCAATCAAGGATCTGCATTTATTTTCATTGACGCTGATTGGCCGTAGCCCAAAGAGCAAAGATAAGAAAGACTAGATATCAGCTTCTGCGCTCAAACCTGTGCTGTGTTCAGACTGAACGCGATTAGAGTGTCAGGGTCGTGTGGTCTACAAAAAGTCTATGAGTACGCATTTCTGAGGAGCGTCGAGGAGTCTCACAGTGTGGTTGGCGCTGTGCGTTTTAAGTGTTTCGCGTGTTTGGCGCTGTGTGTTTGAAGTATTGAAAACAGATAGGCTGTGAAGCTCACCAAACTCAACACCACTGAATTATATGATGAATTCAAACACGCCTGACAACCATATTCTCCTGCTTTCAGGAACCGAAACCAAGACACTCAATATTTTATCCGCCATTGTACAAAGAGACTGGGGACGGATAAAAAAGGCTAGAGGCTCTTCCACTCTTTGCTCGGTCACGCGCTTAGAGAAATGTTGATGGTCAATATCAAGCATCTGATTTCAAAGTGCAAAAGTGTCAAACTAGAGGTGTTGGACGTGTTTTTGACGCGCAAAACGCGTTCAGTCTGAATGCAGCATAAAGCTAACAGCAGAACTGGACGCTTTCACCTGACATCGACCCAAAGCATACCAGGAAATCCACAAAGTACAGTTCATTACTGTTTTTGCATGAACAAGTCCCTCAAAATGTCATTACTAAAATTGGAGAGAAGGGCCAGTTTTTCTCTGATGGCAGATGATTGTAAGAAGCTTCCCACTGAAACTTCTGCAGTAGGGACTCCTGGTTAGAATAAACATTTGATTTGGTATCTTCTTGCAAAATGAATAAATTAAGGATAATTTTGGTGTTTACCTGTAAATGTAGATTTATTTAACCACAAAATTGCTACTTCATGATCGGTAACTTGGATAGTAACAGTGCATACAAAAATACCAATATAAAGAGTTTGGCATTCATAAAAACGAGTCATATATATTCTTCCTTTATTAAAACATTTTCTGGGGAGGAGAATTTTGGTTGCAGTAACACAGTAATCCATGAAGCCTCTGGGACGCGTTTTAATCGGTTTAGCTGAGTGAGGAAAACACAATTTAAAAACAGATGAAGACGGGTTGTAATTTGTGCAGATAATTACATATTCGCTTACAGAACATTTTCACAAATGTCGAGATGCACCCCCACAAAACATTCAGTAGCTCATCTCCTTGTCCTTTATAGTTATGGATATACAAACAGCACACACAACAGCAGCATAGCAGGTTTTATATTCCATACACTTGTTAACTTACTCCACTGCCTCTTATTTCTTTATCCTATTTTGGGACTGTGTTTTGTTGGGCTAAGGTCACATTCTTTGAGTAATTATCTATAAAGCTCACAGATTAAATTATGTTGACTCATAAAAGGCATCAAATGTCAAGAACCCAATCCAGATGAGTCTATACTGTGCGTACATTGTTAAATGAGTGAATAAACGCAGCCAGCTGAGATTTATTTAGGGTATTTTATTATTCCTTGTGATTTCTGCACCCTACATCCACAGAGATCAGCTTAGTGTGCAGCGTAATCCTAATTTCTATATGTAATTTAATGAACCTTCCTCAGTCAAAGAGATTTTAAACAAGACGAGGGTAAATAATTACAGAAAGCTGCACAGAGCTGAAAACACTGACTTGTCAGTCTGTGTGTCAAAATAGTGGCTGACGGTTTCAGAGTAATTATCAGCAAACTTTAAAATTCATCTTAACATGATTTTACTATCTGTGGATTTGTGGCTCTGCATTACTGTGGGTGAAACAGTCCATAAATTCATTTATGTGCAATGAAGATTAATGAAGTAACTGGAGTAATTATTGAACGCACTAGCAGAAATGTGTTAAATACTTTGTGAAAAAATAAATAAATATATATATATATATATTTTGGGAAGTGGAACTGTAAAAGTTTCCTATAGACATTCATATTATGAACATTTCTACATTTCTCTCTGACCTTTTATTTGAAGGTCTCTGTTTTTACCAACTGAAGCACGATGTGTATATTTTGGTGGTCAGAGACTTTCAGTTAATATTAAACTAGCTGAAAGTCAGTTACTCATAGTAGCTGTAATGATTCTAAATATTGACAGATTTCATCTGGTTTCTTGGTTTTCTACAGCTGAGATTCTATTACAAATGTGTGCAAAACTTGGTCGATATTCTGCTAATGTAAAAAAAAAAAAAAACACAATTTTGCAACTGCTGTTTCCATTAAATAAGAAATTAAATTAAAATCCCAAGTGAATAAGTTTGCTCACGCGATAAGTCATTAAAAACATACCACACTATCATCATCCTCCTACCACTTCCTGTCATCATCTTCTTCATGGTTTCTGACAGCAGTAAAGTCTGGCTGTTGATCAAGCGACTCGTATGATGTGAAAAACGTGTTTCCATGGGAGTTTTGCTAAATACTTCCATTTCAATACGATCAAAAAAAACCTCATCCTAGCTCAAAATCTTTTTATTGAAAAATTTGACTTTTTTTTAAATAGCCGCGTTTCCATTAACCTCAAAATGCCAAATTGCGCAAATATATGGTTGCCAAAAGTGATCTTGGGAAAAAAAAAAATTACCTCTTTCTTTCTAAAAGATATTATAGACAAAAAAACACTTTTGGCAAAATCGGATTTAGGCCATTATTTTTAACAAGATCACAATTTACTGAGAAAAATATTTATTTTTAGTAATTATTTCACCTGCTACATATTACTGGACATAGACCATCAACTCCACCAAAGGAATATCCTGTGATTTGCATTTGGAACTTATAAAGGACCTTCAGAGAACAGACCCATTCCTCTGCTCCGTTGTGACAGTCATGCTGGTGTTGTGTCAGATCAGCATACGCTGTCACAATAGCATACATGCAGTGAGTACGCATTCGCATCAAGAGGACATTTAGAGGAGCTGCCAGTTCAGCATACGTGACAAGATACGACAAAAATAAGTCAGTAAATTGTTTTCAATGATAACTAGATGCATTGTTGTGGTTTCAAAGTGTATTTAAAGCAGGGTCATGCTCTACCTACAGTCAACTACAAAACATGTGCCATACAAAACTCCCCTCCCTGTTCCTTGATGATGGTCTGACTAGCTAACCTCTAAGTCGGGATGCCATATAGCTGTAAATAACAAAGTGTATGACAATCGTCACAATGTTATGTTGCTGATTAAATAAAAGCAAGTGCTAATGACAGTCTATACTTGTCTGACAGATACAGCCGTCAGTTTGTGCTATGCGTATGACGATCTGACAGCTGATGCTGATCAGACAGAACACGGGTCAGAGTGGTCTCTCTCCAACAGACCCAGTCCAACCTGCTGAATCAGCTGTAAAGAAAAGTTTACAGGGTCTCAAAGAGTCAACAATGCAGGACGCTGAAAAGACACAGCTGACGGGTGATCCAATAAACCAATGCTCCTCACATGGCCCCGGCGTATAAAAAAGCCATTTTACTGATTTCTATAGGTGATTTATAAATATTCATGAAGCTTCAAACTATTTTTAAGAGAATCCACGCTTATCCTCGTGAATGCATTAGCAATGCGGCTGAGTTTATGTGTAATAATGCAGGAGGTCTACAGCTCTCATCATCCTTGTTAAATTTGTTCTAACCATACGATACTGCCAGCAGCTGCTGTCGAATTAAAAATAAATGAGTGACTGTAACAAGAGTGTGATCTGGCACTGACTGAATGAACGAGGGTGACAGATCCTCTTGCACCCTGTGTGGTTTGTTATAACCAATCACATCAGCGTAGGAAGAAGAAGAGAACAAATAAAAGGTGTTGGCAAGAGTTCCTTAATCTTTCTGAAGTATTTATGTTTAAAACTTTAATCGTCGTGCAACATCGTCCCACTTGACACTTCGCACAGCGAAGGAATTAACCCGTTTCTCCCTCACTATGGAGTCGGGGCCGCAGGGAGGCGACACCATCACTACGCCGCGCTACGTGGAACCGGAGTTCCACGTGTTCCTCCTCTACTTCCTCGCTCCATCTTCACCAATTCCTCTAGTTCATTTCCTCCTGGGCTTCATTCTGCAATGAGGCCTTTCATTAGAGGAAACACCCCATTGTGAAGATGAGACGCCTTTTGGATGTGAGATACAAAACAGCTCATTTTTCTTCTTGTCACGTTACCTCGCCGTTTTCTCTAATCACTGCCTGCCACTCGCTTTACCTCCGTCTTCAGACGCTTGGTTTCGAGATTCTCAGCCTGTGCAGGTTCTCAGATTTTCCGGGGGTCCCTTTGATATGGAAATGAACTCCACTCTGTGTCACAATAGCTCAGGTACAGTCCTGGTAGTGGTGGTTCAGACGCTCTGTCTGCTTTTCTACTCTCAAAAAACACACTATTACAAAGGAAGAGATTATACAATCACGCTCTAATCATTATTCATAGTTTTCTCTTGAGCCTTATGGATTTTTCATGTCTACAGGCATAAAAGTATTTGCTCCCTTATGTGTTTCTTCCTGTTTGGGCTTCATTATCACACTTGAACTGAATGAGATCATCATAATTTGTATATCAGACAAGGATGACGTGAAGAAATACAAAAAAAGTTTTCAAAAGATAATTTTGTATATCAAGGGACAATTGCCTCCCATCCTCCTTCCTGAGACAAGAATTGCGACAGTGTATGAGGGCCATGTAGATAGATATTTTCTAGAAAGAGCACAAACATTTATGAGCTTCAAAGGTCAAAAATCTGCACAAAAAAACAAAACAAAAAAACACTGAAATTTTTAAGGAGGAAACATGGCCGTTTATGAGTTTGAAACTTCCTGCGATGGTCTGGTGACCTGTCCAGGGTGACCCCGCCTCTCGCACGTTGATAGGCACCAACTATCAATGTGTGTTAGTTTATTGTCTAACACACACAGTTTGTGTGTGTTAGAGACAATGGATGAATGGACGGAGTTTCAACGTTTCAAACTTTTTCTAGAAAATGTTAGTTTTATGGAGGAAATTTGCATCTTTTGCTATCTACAGTAGCCCTAACACGCTGCCATAAAGAACTAACAATGATTAACTATATTCTTTTTTTATTTTCATTTTCACCATCCACACCCAGACCTGATTACAACCACACCTATAGAATCAATAAATCAAAAGCTGAACGTGTCTGGCAGCATTAAGTAGGTACAGGTTGACATTTGTAATATTTTTTATTATTTATTGTAAAAACTTTATCATGACAAAAACTTCAATTTATAATTTTCTTGATACATTTTTATTGATGTTAAATAAAAAAAGATCTGATAGTATTATCAAAATGTAACTTTTGCTATTTTCAGCACAATTTGCTCAACGAGAACATCAATAAATGTCAGAAAGTACGGAAAATATCATTAAATACAGTTATTCTAACTTCTAAAAGAAGCTATTGAAGAATTTTCTTGAATAAAGAAATTATTTGAATGGAGAAAACCTTTTGAGTATCTCACTTTGGTGGCACTGAATTTAAAAATGTTTTTAAGGGCCAGGCAGAAAATCTTGCCTCTTCTTTAAGACTCTTGACCACACCTTGTGTGTGAATTTCCTCCTATTTGCCTAAAAACTGATTATTGAATCAGCACAAGAAAGAAATCCTGGAGTTCTGACAAGTTTTGCTTGAGCAGGAGAACTTAGAACCCAAACAGAACAAAAGCAGCTTTTAATTACAGTGACAGGAGATAAAAGACGGTATTGTACTGAACGGTTTCCCACAAAGTGAGGACTGCGATCGAGGAGTGATGTAACGCTGCAGCACACTGACATCACAGCAGGATAAGGTTGAAATTCTAATCACTCTCAGTCTTTGTGGCAAACCTGAGCTGATGAAATGTGTTTGACCTCTGGGCGTTCCTTTCTGAGGTAATGAAATTCTGAAAGAAAGCCAGGCCATCGGGGAAGCACCTTAATTTCCCTGTTCAGTTTAAGGTCTTAACTCTAACCTTCACCAGCGCTCTGTTTTATTACTGAACACATTATAACTGTGGGATATGATGGCATGGACTAGAGTTCCTGGGTTCACAGGGGACTGCTGGTGGAAAGAGCAACATTTCATACATGGTTAGAATTGGTGTAAAATACAATGTTTCATTGGCAAAGTCTGGCTTTCCAACTGTAAAATGCTCCAGTTCTTTGTGACTCCAGGACCCAAAGACATGAAATCAATAATCACTCAGTGATTTATTTTTTTTTTGAAGAAGAAGAAGAAGCATTATTTCGGGATATCTATACCTAGCCCTGTAGCTTAGTTGAAGGCCTTGTCTCACCGCAATGCTTCATTACAATGTTAGGCTTCGGTTTATTCCAGGTAAGTAGTATCATAAAATTCTACAAACACCAAATTCCCATCAGAAAATGTAGAACGAGGGGCGTGCTGTGGCGGCGCAGGGGTTCAGCACGCCCCTCGCTTGGAGGCCTTAGTCCTCGACGCGGACGTCGCGGGTTCGACCTGACGACCCTCGCCACATGTCCTCCCTCTCCCCGTCAGCCCACTGTCGCGGAAAAATGCGAGCCACTAGCACCGCAAAAAACTCTTCGGAGAAAAAAATTATAAAAAAATATGTAGAACTGGAACTTTAGAAATTTCTTTCATCCTCTTAACTTTTGTAATTGCAGTAGATTTTATGAGTTTTTATCTATTGCAATTGTGTCAACGTTTTGGAATAGATGTACAATAGTAGTAGTAGTGATGGTAGTTTTACTAAAGGTAAAGGTAATTTTATTCATATAGCACATTTTCAGCAACAAGGCAATACAAAGTGCTTTACAGGAACCAAAAGGAAATTCAAACAAAATAACAAACCAAAGGAAAGAGCAAAAGAAGAAAAAGCTAA
>CAEFZX010028065.1:0-27887 GCA_903066825.1 Alfaro cultratus | reverse complement strand
TCCATATATAAGGCGCACCGGATTATAAGGCGCACTGTCGGCTTTTGAGAAAATTGAAGGTTTTTAGGTGCGCCTTATAGTGCGAAAAATACGGTAATTGATTTTGGCATCTTAAATTCATACATACAGTCAGAAATGCATGTATCACAATTACAAATTTATTTAACTATCTCTTGCAAGTTGTATAGAAACAGCATGCCTTTTGTTGTCATAAATCTGGTTTAAATCTGGCTGGATATTTGAACACTCTTCTCATCAGCAATGGTACAGCTAACTTAACCTGCTTGGTGTTCTAACTTTTAAGTATGGATTGAACTATCTGAGCACTATGACAATTAGGTGAATTGTTGCTCCAAAGTTATGGAACAAGTACCAAATTCTTGTTTTAACATATCCTTGAAGTTGGATCTTATATTTTCATTATCGTCTAAAGCATGAATAGTCAGAACCTAAGAGAAACAAAAGTCCCAAATTATCATGACATCTCTGCCATAAGAAGAGTGATTATAAACTTTTATCTGGCACTGAATATCAGTAAAGTCAGACGTATTTCTCAGTGAAATGAATCAGCATCAGATTTGCCCTCAGACAGCTGCCATTTTAACTCGAC
Source organism: Alfaro cultratus (assembly GCA_903066825.1). Classification (NCBI taxonomy): domain Eukaryota; kingdom Metazoa; phylum Chordata; class Actinopteri; order Cyprinodontiformes; family Poeciliidae; genus Alfaro; species Alfaro cultratus. Next base: position 27,277 of record CAEFZX010028065.1, on the reverse strand, counting down.
TTTAGGGTAGGGCAGCCAGTTTTTCTCTCTGCTCCCGTTGCTCTCTCTCCCTTCGCCTCCTTCTTCTTTGTTCCCTGTCTGAAACGACCCAATCACGCCCTTCTCCACACTTGCTCACTCTTCTCCGTTCTTTTCTCCATCTCACACTGTTCCTCCTTCCTCTCCTTCTGCCATATTTCTCGGTGCTTATGAAAGATGACTATTCCTCCTCGCCTCAGTGTGTTACCTCCCTGGCCTCAATCTTTCCTGACTACTATGACCTTGTTAGAACTTGATAATAAATGATAACGAATTAATATAAACGTCTGCAAGAGGAGCTGTATGTGTTCTTTTACTACCTTCGGCTTTACCCTTGAAGACAGCTTTACCCTTGAAGATGAATGTGCATAGGCACTTCATCACCAGTAAAAGATTATTAAGAACTGAGCTGCTGGTGGTAAAATATCCGTCATTCTGTTCGGTTTTTACTAAAAGGGAGATTCTTTCTGAAAATTCCTGAGTAGAAAACTTCTTCCTAAAGTTCCAATAGGCTTGCTGAAAAATAAGCATCACCCACTTCGCAGGCACACCTTGATTTTTTTTACACATCTTATAAAAGCCAATTACCATTCTCTATCATGCTCCATGGCACCATTAAATGAGCTCATTAAAAACCTTTAGGATTACAAATCAAAGTAATTGCCAATTAGGATTTACCTAATTGTTAAAATCTTCCAGGATCTGATGCTTTCTCGCTACGTTTGTGGCGCTGTGTGGAGCCATAGTTCTCCGTATACTTGTTTATCGGTGGCACCATTGTGATGATTGATGTGCACAAGCGGAACCAGCCGGGACCGCATTTTGATTTACTCCACACAGTAAATACTACCGCTGAGGCAGAAAGGAAAAGGGAGTGCAGTAACTGAAAGAGCTAAACTCATGTCTTTATCTCTAAATTGTGCAGGCATGGTATTTCCCCTCAGTTTCTTACTTGAGCCTTGTGACTTTCTATAAAAGTGATAAAAAATAATATTTATGGGTTGAAAGAATAATTAGACTGCTTTACAATGACTTGTTAAATCTGGATGGGCTTAGCAATGTAAAATGCAAAAACAGCTACCTTCCTTACCAATATGGCAGTGCTTAAAAGTTTATTTACCATGTTCACCATCATTTCTTGCTTTTCCAGGAGTAAGGAGGCTGGCTTCAGACCCTATTTTTCCTTTGTGAACTAAACTAAATCCATGAGAATAAAAATATTTTCCCTAGCCAACAAGTCTGTGCAATTTTCTTGTGTACATCAAAATTATGTTCCCCTTCTATCATGTATACTAATATTACCAATCACGTTCTGCCAGCTGTATTTCTGAAAGCACTGGATTTTATTTAGGGGTATCAGAGTTGAGGGAGGTTTGATACGCCATGCTTTTTTCAAATATTATTTTTGCCAAAAGGTTTGAAAAAAAGTGTCATTTTCCCATTTCTCTTCATTTCCTCTCTTACACAGTCCTACGTATGTCAGAAAAAGATTTAAAAAATTACTTGAAGCAGTTCACCCTCTCACTGGTCTTAGTAGATGACATAAAATAATTATTCAAGCCCTTACCTCTATTTATTATTCTGTATTCATATCAATACTTGTTCAAAGCACGGTTTGATCTCACTGTCAACCTCCATTATAGAAATGTTGACCCCTCCCCCTCCACCCCCATATAATCTGGTGTTGAGCCTTAGATGTGTAGTTGAAGTCATGTAGGCTGCTCCAAAGTCAATGCTTAAATCAAGAGGTTGGCTTGCTCTTTCCACAAATCCCCTTCTTTGAAGACATAAGAAAGAATCAGAAAGCTCTTCTTAATGTTTTCCTTAAATCCATTGGGAGGTTCTAATTATCTGAACAAAAGCTTATAAGCCAGAGCAAGCTGTCAATTAAGCATAGCTGTGGCTCAGCTGACCAACACAGCTCCCATATGATCTGAAAAAGTTTGGGTTTTATTTCAGACTTTGATTATAAGGAATTTTAGTACACCTTGTGCATTGTACATCAGAAAGCTCGTTAATTTGCTGCATGATACATCTAAGTGCCCCAGGGGTTAGCTATGTAAACAAAGGCCTCAGTGAAACACTGACCATTTAAATAGCCCTGTAAATCAAATTCGGCCACAGGGAGTCAGGAGCCAATTTTCTTAGCATCTATCACAGTTTATGGAGCTTTGGAACAATATATGGACATGCCGATGGGTTTCTCTAAATTAACTGAAAGGAGCATGATGGAGAACTGCCCTCAGTGGAACATTGTGGGTTAATTTCTTCCTTCCCACTGAGTTGTAAAGGATGAATTTATCAAGAACCGACAGTAAAGGTTTCCCAGTGTAAACTGCCTGTCTGGCTCACGTGGACGAGTTATCTCATACAGCCTGAAATATTCATTAAGTTTTTCTCATGCATTTTTCCGTGTTGCATCTGAAATTGTCTTTTCCTACTTAGATCTCCTTCACACTTCCTTTCATACTGTTGTTTCCACTTCCAAGTTTCGAAGTTGTGCTCGATAGAGCTATGTGCAGAAGGTTTTCTGGTAGGCAAAAAAATAAATAAATAAAAACACAGGCAGTTTTATTTGTTGGCAGGCGTGTGCTTATGGTGCTTGAATGTGAACTGTGGGCACTGCCTCTGAATGCTTGAGAATCCTCTTGTGAAGGAGTTGGTTACTTTTGGCTGAAAATGAGCCTTTGAAATGATTAGCCACTTTGCAGGCATTTTGACTGATAAAACATATTTATAAACGTAGACTTTTAAATTAATTTTAAAAGTCAAACAAACAGAATATTCAGAGAAGCCTAGTGAAAGTACTCCTAAATCAAACAGGATGAAATTAGTCTTTTTTATGATTTCCTCACATGTTATATACATGTTATGAATTTATTATAAATGTATTTACATCACCTTTTCACATTGTGTTAAGCTACTATAAACTTTTTTGTATTTTATTGGGATTTTTTGTCCTAGAAGAACTCTAAGTACAAGATTTTGAGTTAGAAGAAAAATAATACCTGATTTCCAAACCAGTATTAGGTGATTTGGTTAGATGAGCTAAACTATTTGTCCTAATTGAGACCTGGTGTGTGTGCTGAAAAATTAACATTGTACCTGAAGTCATTGTGCACATGGTGAAACAAGGAAGTGATGGTATGATGCGTAACTTCAGCACCGACAGGAAATTGGTCAGAGTTGATTGGAAGACAGATGGCAGACTGCTCATGTTAATTACATTTTGGATTACACATTAAAGTGCCTGACTATATACAGTATATATTTATATTACCGTCATATTAATTCAGTCTACTTTATAAATACTCGAGAAATACTAAAGCCAATTATTAACACGTATATAATTCTGCCCTTTAGCCATCCTGTACTTCAACTACCGCATTGAAAACAGAGTTAATATTTTAAACTGTTTAAGAGGTACAGATGGTAGATGTGAAAAATAACATTAAACAATATGGACATTTTTGCAATGCACTGTAAAACAATGAACAACTCCAAACTACGTGTTTGATTTCTTTTCTCTTGTTTTTTTCAGTTCTTTCTGAAATCCGTTCACTGTAGTTCTGAATACCAGCCAGTCTTTGGAAAACAGCACACTCAGTCACCTGATCTTTGGTGTCCTCCACTGCAGCTGCAACATGGCAGCAGTAATAGAAAACTATAAAAGGCTTTGTACGTGATGACAGACTAATACCAACTGATTTAAACTGTGGCAGACCTAGCAGACTTATCCCTTCATAATGGCTGAGACAAATGCAGGTGTAGGAGCCAATAGCCTGAGGTCAATAATCGTTGTTTAGTGCCTTCATTACGGGAAAACTGCAAATGTTAATAAAATCGATCCCTTTCCATGAATAAAATAGACCAGAATGTAAAGCTCCCTGCTTTGTTTTAGGATTGAATTCTCTTGATAAATTTGCAGGATAGCAATCAAATTCAGATATTGACTATGCGCTGTGCAGGATTTCAAACATTATTTTATTTTTTATTTTTGCTGCATGGTGGAGAACATGAGAGGGAGGCACAGAGTAGGAGACCAGCTGCAAAGAGGGAAGCAGAATGTGTGGGATTCAATTCAACGGAACTAATATTAGCAGTTATACTGTTGGGCAAATGTGCTTGTATGGCTCAAAACACACACACACACACACACACACACACACACACACACACACACACACACACACACACACACACACACACACACAGTAATTTGAATCCCCTTTCCAGAGATGAGTGGCAGCATGAAATGCTGAGGAGAGCCATGACCAGGATGTGACTAGCATCGTGCCCTTGCTTTGAATGCTAAAAGGCTCACAAATGGGTTTGGAGGAGTTAAATGAGAACTAACCTGGTCTGGATAATTATCAGATAACTAAGTTTGCACAAACTGGGCAGTGCAGCCACAGAGGCCAGTGGTTAGAGTGGCTACTGCCAGGATGACTGCTAATTAGCCTGATGTAGTACAGTAGGGTCATGTGAGTGAGTTAAAATCAAATAGGGGGAGTACATCTGTAACACTTTCACAGCTACAGTGCCTTCTAAATGTATTCTTTTTTTTATTTTATTTAATAGACCATCACAATTTCCAGTGCACAGTTGTGAAGTGGATGAAAAAGATACAAACTTTTTAAAGTTTTTTAGGAATAAAAATCAGAAAAATGCAGCATGCTTTTGTATTAACATCCTCTGAATCAATATTTTGTAGGAACATCACACATCCACTGCCTATATCTGCCTATCTTTGCAAAGTTGTGGGTGCTTATCTGCAGTGTTTATTTGGTCAAGAAACAGGGGGGACCCATAAGAAAACATTTAATAGCAAGTCAGGCATGAGAGACAGCCAAAGCACCTCGAGAAAACCCACATGTGAATGGAAAAAAAAAGTGCACATTCTGCACAACTCTAGAGACGTTGCTAAAACTATTTTTAGCAAAATAGTACAAGTCATTCAGATTGGCTTTAAAGCGACGGTGAACATAAATGTTCAAAGTCTTATCACAGGTTCTTATTTAAATTGAAATCTGGACTTTGGCTTGGCCATTCTGACAGTTCAGAATCGAAGCCCTTCATTCGTAGCTCTATTTACATGTTTAAGAGTTGTTCTGCTTCTGGAAGGTGGACCACCATCCCAGTTTCAAGTCTGTAGCAGCCTCTAAGATATGCACAGCATGATGCTTCCTCTACCATGCTTAACTGTTTGCATAGTGCAACATTTTGGGGTTTTATTTGTAAAAAAAAGTTTTAGAAGTTTATGGATGCAATTTTGTTAATTGTATGATGGAAAGGTTGGAGGAGTATATATTCTTTTAGATCCATTATCTTTTTCTCTCTATATAACTTTTTAATAACCTCTCCATTCATTTTTTTTACACCTACCTAATAATGCTTAGAGTCTTAGAATGACTGCTGGAGTTCATCGCAGCATCAGTCATTGGGTAAAAGGCTGGAAATAATCTGAAGAATAAGACCAAACATACACACAACCTACAGGGGAATTTGATCACAAATTAACCTCACATGCATGTTTTAGACTCATGGAGGAACTGGAAGTGTCCACAGAAGATCCACATATGAATGTGGGAAATATGGAAACTCCTCCTCTACCAGACAGGCTTTGGAATGGCCAACTTCTAACTGTGTGAGGCAACAGGACCAACTACTGGAGCCGCCTTACAACCAGCTTTCCAATGATCTTCAGACACAAAGAAAACATTTAATTCCTAGTGTGTCAAAGCAGCAGGATTTTCAAGAAACTTTTCCTATTGAATTCTTTTGATGAAATTCCTTTTTAATCCACATTTTTATGTACTTACTAAGAAAGTAAGAGTCACAAAAAACAAGCAAAAAAAACAAAACAATGAATTTGTAATCTTTGAGGGTTCCACTCCCAAAGCATAAAACAATGGCTTTCCTGGCAGCGTATTATGGCCATTGTTGCAGGTAAGTAGTTCTCCTGCAGACTTCCAGACTTTGTGTGGTAACACTGCCACCTTCTGGTGAAAATTGATCAAGCCTATGCAAAGAATTGGCTTTACGCAGGACTGTACTGCATGTAGTTCATAACATTTGCACCAATGCTTAATCAAGCAGATAATGAGCAATAAAACTTGAGGCTATTGGTGTGAGTGTTTCTGTCAAAACTCATGAGACAGAGGGAGCCTTCAGTATAAATATTTATGCCTGCCAAACAGATCAATGGCAATTAAAAAGGTCAAGGGCAGATGATGATGAATGTCCGTTGTATGTATTGATAAAATTTGACCACAATAATGAAATACAAATGACACACTTACACACAAGCTTCAGACAGCAGAGAAAATCAAAGGAATTAATTCATTGATCATGCTTAATCTGTCATAATTAATTCCATAGGAACAATGGTGATGAGAGCAAGTCTCCATTAAGCAGATAAATTATTCAGCAGGAGGATGTGGTGGACCCAAGACAAATGAGCTTGTGGGACCGGTGCAGCAGCCACATACTAAAGCTAATTACAAGCCATTCTTGGAAACAAGCAGGGTTTTTTGTTGTTGTTCCGATATGCTTATTTGGAAACCTTACAATGGGAGGCTTAGGTTGGAAGTGGGAAAAGCTTCACCTTGATTTCAGCTGATTTTAGTATGATACCGTCTGTCATGGGGCTGCACAGTGGCGCAGTTGGTAGCACTGTTGCCTTGCAGCAAGGAGGTCCTGGGTTCGATTCCTGGCCCAGGGTCTTTCTGCATGGAGTTTGCATGTTCTCCCTGTGCATGCCGGGTACTCCAGCTTCCTCCCACAGTCCAAAAACATGACTGTCAGGTAAATTCTCCCTAGGAATGAGTGTATGTGTGTGCATGGTTGTTTGTCCTGTCTGTCTCTGTGTTGCCCAGCAACAGACTGGCGACCTGTCCAGGGTGCACCCCGTCTCTCGCCTGGTAGGGAGGGGTGCTGGTGGAGATAGACACCAGCACCCCTCCCTACCCCACTATAGGGACAAGGGTGTTAGAAAATGGATGTCTGTCATGAACAGTCTCAAGCTGTTCATGTCATACATGTTAAATTTACTGAACACATCTCTTTATGTGAAAGTTTATCAATTAGGGATTTCATATTTATTTAATTTTTTTGTTCCGATATACTCGTTTTTAACAAATAAAAACCAAAAGTAAATGTGATTTGCAGCTTTTGGAGTCCCATTTCTGAATATAGACTGTTCTCCTTTCTATAACACAAAGAAGATGCATTGGATTTTGGTTGTAAACATTGCTTACATTTTTTATTAAGCCTGCAATAAATTAGAACATCAATTTCTATGAACATTATTTATGGATTCAACACTCTGATTGTTTTTTGCATAAATTATTACATTACTGTGACATGGAGGCAGACAGTGGAGACTTCCTGTTGCTTAGATAGCAGCCTTCGGCAAACCTGATCTCTCATCTTCAGTTTGAAAAAAATTCCTTAGATTTTCAATGGGGTTTAGGTCAGAAGAGTTTGCAGGCCAAACCAGCCCAGTGAAATCATGATGATTAAATCAGGCAGTGTGGGCAGGTAAAAAGCCCTACTGGAAAATTAAACCAGTATCTTTACGAAAGCTTTTCAGTAGAGGGAAGCATAAAGTGTTCTAATATCTCTAAAGCTTCTGTTGGAAAAAAAAAAAAAAAGCAATTAAGAGAAAAACAATTTTATGCCAACAATTGGTGGAGACGATCCAATATATTGACATGTATGAGGTGTATTTGTGATGAATCAGGACATTTTATCCAATATAATTCAGGATGTTTTATTCAAATTACTTTTCAACTTTTACAGGTGGATGTAGGCACAGAGCAAGACTCACAGGCCCCAATATTTGTGTGCATTTGGATATTTTATCTTAAATTCCTGTTTCCTGCTTCTGACAGATCAAATGTCTCGAATCAGATAGTCGCTTTACACTCCTAAATATTAGGAAATTTTTCATCAAAAACTGACTTGGATCTACCATTGCTTCAAACAGCTTTTCACACTTCAAGCTCTTTTTCATATTTCAAAACTCATTCTACTTCCTGTGATAAATCAAATCAGTTTAATCACAATGTTTCCTGCATGTACTGTATGTGGGGACTCAAAGAACAAACTGCTACATAACAGGAAATATAAAAACAATCACATGAGGGCATTGATCTTTCACATAAGCAATACAGGAAAAGCACTGCTATGTACACACAGTTTGGAAATTAGCCCACATGTCCGAGTATGGATATATGGGAGGTTAAAATATGAATAGCTCTAGATTTTGCATAATTTCTCCAGATTATTTTTAATTACTTGAGTAATCCAACAAATTATACAACATTCTGGAAAAAATCTGTGAAAACATTTTGTATGTAAGTGTCCAGTCCTCCAGTAAGAGTCATCTTCTTTCATCCAAAGCAGACACAGAGGACTAAAAGAAGGTTTCTCTGCAGAGTGGGCAGGTGGACTTGTTGCTGGAAGTGAACCATTTGTACTATAGAAAAAGAAAAAGGCAATATCAATGCAGGCTGTCACTGGTTGCTTAAAGTATATTAATACTTCAATATCACATGTCTCACCAGACAAGCAGAATGGAACTTCTTCTTGCAGGTACGACAAGCTTTCTTTGGCAGGGAGTAGTTGGAGCCGTGAATAACAGAGAAACAGATCATGCAGTCCTCGATGCCCTCAAAGCGCTTATCGACGTTGTTCTTCCACAGAGCCAGGCCCTCCATTATGCTGCCATTCTGACCGTACAAACAATGTTGTTTTTTTACCTACTAATCCCAGCAAATAAAAATACCCTGCACTTTAAAAACACCTGAGTCTTAAGTGCCTTAAAAGGGTGTATTAATTGTTTTTCTACCTGATGTATGAGGTAGGTGCTGAGCTGCAGCATCCAGTTCCTCCACTGCTGCACGGCGACGCCCACACGTCTCCCACTCTCCACAGTGATGGAGCCCAGAGGGTAGTTCTGCGGCAGCTGAATCACCAACTCGATGTAGATATCATCCACGGAGTACATAGCAATCACCTCTCGCGCTGCTGAGCGGGCTTTAACCTGAGGAGACATATATATATATATACACACACACATATAGTCTTAATATCATAGGGGGGTCTTCCAGCCAGATAATCAGGCAGCGGATATACAATTAAACACCCAGATCACACTTAATGCACTGACACAAATGAGAGTTCATTACATTTAACAGAACAGCATAATGTTGCACCTTCATTGAAGTGCAATGACGCATCACAAAATTTGGTTAATGATTCAACATCATACTTACTGGCAATCAAAAGATGGAAATATTTAACAAGTTTCTTCTAAAAAAAATATATAAAAAACAAAACAACATTTAGCTTAGAGTGAAAAAGAACCAATGCTGTTCTTCACGTTTTACTGCCCTTAGCAATCTGTACTGTCTACAATCTGTATCAGCAGAGTTTAACTTATAAAACTAAGAGATCAGAAATTGGCTATAAAATTCTGATAGGTGCATCTCCAGATTACAGTGTAAATTGTTTTATCTTTTTAATCCTTTAGGATCTTTGATCCCACTGGTATAATTACACCATGTAACATTTTCAAAGGTCAGTAGCAAAAAAACACTTAAAAAGTGTCGATTTTAAACTAACCCTAATTTTGGTTTGATGTTCATACATCATGTAGAGCTAGTGATCTGGTAGTAAGTTAATGGTAATCCAAAGTGTATAAGCTTAACTGGTCAATATTCAGCCTTTTGTTCCCTCCTCTACCTTGAAAAGTAAACTTCAAACTTATGGTAAATATGTTTTTGACGCAGTATATGAAACATTAAACCAAAACCAGGCAAAAGGGGTTCTAAGCTTCCCAGAGGCTTTCACATAAAAAAAAAATATCAAAGCCTGCACCAGAAACTACAAACTATATTCTATATCAAGAGAACATAGCTGACAAATCAAGAAATCTACTTCTGTTAAATATGTATATATTAGAAACAGCTTAAATATGCTACTTTCCAGTATGACATGAGTGATTAGCTTACATCTATTAAACTTGACATTTTAGAACGACTTAAGTCTAGAAAATTACTGTTTCAGAGCAGGAACAAATTAAGAGTTTAACAAATGCTTTCTGAAGGCTGTCTTGTTCGGTGTGCAGAGTGCATTTAGCCCGCTAACTTACAGTCATGCTGTCAAACATCTGAGTGCTGTCGTGGACCAAGGAGATCTCCTGGGCCGACAGAACAGGACTGACGTATTTACTGGTGAACTTCTCCACTGCAGAGCTCACTCTCTTCTCTTGGCTGTTCCACCACAGACGCACCATGGCAGGCAGGTCCTGCACTGTGCTGTAGTACACACTGCAAGCCAGGTGGGGGAGCTCCCACTCAACGCCAACATTCTCTGCAGTCAATTCACAGCATAGAAAAAATGAAGAACTCAGACCCTTTTAAGCTTTTTTTGAATTTTGTTTTTTGTTTACAGACTCAACCGTTAACGTATATTATTGGGCTGAACACACCTGCATGCCACAGGTTAAAAACATTTAGATGTTAAAACTGTGAAAAACGTGGAATTTTCCTTCCACTTAACAATCCTATACTTAGTATTGCTCTATCACATAAAATCCCCAAACATACATTGAAACTTGTTGTAACTTGGTGTGAAAAGTGGTGCAAACACATTTACACAGCATCAGATCTTATTTTATTTGATTTACACATGTTCTTAGCAGGATTTGCTGAATTTATGGATATAGTTTGTTAAAATATGCAAACATTCAAAGGGTAGGAATAGTTTTGCAATATACTAAAAGTTTCAAAGTGACTTACTGTCGACTGTGAGAAGCAGACTCTCTGTGAAGAAAGTTTTACTCTCCTTTGTCTCTGTCCCCTGGCCTGGGCAAATCGGGTTCTCAGGCATCAGTTTGAAGAGATGGAGGAGCAGCTTGTTAAGAGAGCAGCTTCTCTTCAGATACTGAGCATAATGGGCACGCAGCTACATAAAAGAAAGTGTGACAGTACATCAGAATCAACTCCTTTAGTCTTTATAAGCCCACTCTTGAAGTAGAATTTAGACAAAGACTCACATGGGAGGGGGAGGATTTGAAAAAAGTAAGGAGTAGTTTCCATGCAAGAAGGTAAGCCAGTATGCAGGAGTATTCCACGCTGAGAGGCTGGACCACTGCAAACTCTCCCACCTGAAGCGCTGCCAGGATGCTGTCACACAACTCTTCACAGGTCAACAGAATGGCCATGAGCGCAGCTGGAGGAGATCTGAGATCAAACACACCACAACTTGAAAAAAAAAATATATTTGTTTCATTTTATTTATTTATTTTCATTTTTTTCTATTCAATTATGCATTGCGATGAGGCAACAGAATTTCCCCACTTTCACTTACAGACATGGCTCATCTCTGTCATCATCAGACCTATTGCTATCGCCTTCGCCATCACATTCAGGCAACTGTGGCATCACTCTGCATTGACAAAAAAAAGTTGCTTTAACATTGTGTGCAAAACTTCAGCTAACCTGACAGGACAGATCTATAATGTTGAACAAATTTAACACTATAGATCAGACTTACTGAAGTGTTTTTCTGACAGAATCAAGCAATTCTCACAACAAAAAAGAAAAACCCTTACTTCTCCAGCATATGGTGAACAGTTATCTGCAAAGGCCTGGCTTTGAACAGCAGCAGGGGACACAAAGTGTTCAGCAGGGTCTGCAGAGGCTCTGGCAGGTTGGTCTTTTGGTCCGCTATAAATCGTGGCGGCAAGGAATTTTGGTTTAGTTGCTGGACTGGAACGTAAGTCAAAGCCAAACCAACCGACTGGAGAACAGCCATGGGGAACACAGGGTCATCCGGTTCAGGAAAAGCCTCTGATTGAAGTAGAGATAATAAGTGAATGAAGATGTTAAAATTAGGACTGGTATTTATATTATTTGCAATGTGAGAAAACAACCTATCTGGATAGATATCTTATTTAGGAGAAATCTATTCTTATCCATTTTAAATACTTCAAATGTAACATTCAAATGTTCATGGAAAATTAAGAGCACTGAGTAGTACCTGAATTATTTTCCAAATACAGTACATTTACTTGCCAACATAAAGGCAACACACGTACCAGTGATTCTCACTGGCAGGGGCAACAGGAGGTTGTAGATTCCCTCTATGAAGAAATCTTTCCATTCGCCAGCCAGCTCTGTTGGCAACTTCTCCAGGATGTCAGAGGATGGCGACGCGAAGAACTGGTTCAGCGTCACGATCAACGCAGAGTTCTCGCACACAAACAGCTGTACCCAAGGGTTCCACAGATAGCTCACGTTCTCACAGGCAGTCTGGGATTGGATAAAATTAAATACTGAGTTATGTTTTAAAAAACAGCAGCTCAGCTCAGAGAACCTGATGACAGGAGAAGTATTATTCATGAGCTCCACAAATCTGGTCTACAAGAATGGCAAGATAAAGCATTTGTTAAAGGCAAGACACAAGCCATTCATGGAGAAGAAGGTAGTTTAGTCAAATTACAGTAAAATTTAAGTCTTTACTAAAGCATATAACACAACTAACAGCCCACAGTTATACACGGTGGTGGCAGCATCAGGCTGTGGGCTTGCTATTATTCACTAAGGACAAGAAAGTTGGTCAGAACTGATGGGAAACTGGAAGAAGCTTAAAACTGAGCATTACTGGGAAGAATCTGTTAGCAGAGCAGAGTCGAATGTTCCAGCACGACAGGGACTTCAAACACAGCCAGAGCTAAAATGAAATAATCTGTGGCAAACTGTGAAAATTACTGTTCCACAAACAAATAGAAATGTGTGGTTGTGATGTGATAGAATGTGGAGTGAATAGTTTTGTGATGCAGTCTAAATTATAATACAAAATAATCTCAAAATCTCATGTGAGCTTTGTCTCACCTCCAACCAGGCCAACATAGAGCAGAGCAGAAAGTCCCACTGGTTTCCCCCAAGAACAGCTGGACAGTGAGTCACCGACCAAGACAAGAATCGAATCATTTCCACATTGAGGTTCAGCTGTTCAGATGTCGTTTCGGACAAGTCACTGAAATACACAGATGTGGCTAATTTAACAGCGATAGATGAATTGATCTGTAACAATGTCAGTCGACACATCAGCATTTTCTATGGTCCTGAAAGCATAAAGTGTCTAATCTACAGAGTAATCTTGTTTTTTTAAAGACATGCTGCAAATATTGAACATGTGAAGGAGCCACAATATTAGAGTGTCAACTTAGTAATTAGCAATTGTAGTATAACTGCACAGCAATATCTGCTAGTGTTAACTCAATAAAAATGTTAAAAAATGCTTCAGTTACCAGCTAAAGAGAAACCAATCCTCCCTGCTGTTCCTCCATTCCATCAGAGTGGCAAGAACAGCCTGAATGACCTCGTCTTCTACCGGCGTGTTGGCATTCAGGCAGCACAGCAGCACTGCCAGACTGCCATAAACATCTGCAACACACAGCCAACAATTACTACTTGCATATATAAATCTATAAGATATAGATTCCTGTATAGTGCTACTGTATCTCACTTTCATCCTCTTGCCAGTTGATTATTCCAGCAGTAGCCAAAGCAATCAGAGTTTCTCTGTCTTCTTTAGCCATAAGTGGGCAGAGCACCTGAAGAGTGCTCAGTTTGCTCAGATTCACTGGGAAAAGACTGATTAAATAAATATATTTAGTTTTTAGTAGTATTTACTGCAAAACAAGAGCTACAATTTCACAGCTAAGAATGTTCAGGAAAAAAAACTACAGAAAATCAAATACTTTCTTATAAATTACTGACCTATCTGCACTCTTATAAAGCCTTTTTAGAGCTCCACTGCGAGTGGCTGCCAAGTCGTTGGTGTGGATGTAGTTTTCTAGAGTCAGAGTCCACAGACCTCCATCTGTCACAGACCTTATGGTCAGAAAAGGAGAAGAATTTAATCAGAAGACAATATTTAAAATTAGTTTTAGAAAAATGAAAGAAAGCCTGAGGTGAATCTGACCTTGAGTAGAGGGTCTCTAGTAGAGATTTCATTGGGACTTTGCTATGGAGTCCAGCTGATAGTCCCCATTCAGCCAACAGGTTGCGATAAGCAGATGCTACTGGGGGCCGGAAATTGAGCTCCTTACACCACTGCAGCGCATACAACACTTCTGAAACTGTTGAAAAGGAACAAACTTATGAAAGCATCAAAAACTGGTAGAAGAAAACAACTTTGTTCTTAATAGAGTCCTGTGTGTACCTGTGCCTGTAAGGTTTGGGAGGAATGAAGAACATGGCGCCTCCTTTTGGCCAGAAGCTAGAACTGAAGAAGTCTGGGCCACAATTCCCAAGACGGCACAGACACAGAGGTGAGCAGGCAGCCTGTTTGAGTCTCTGAACTTCCACATGTCCTTAGAGGGTTTTTCACAAACTCCTCTGTGACGGTTGGACAGCAAAGGAGATTTGACCCACTTAAGACAACAAGTGAAAAAAAAAAAATGGAAGTGCCACATGAATGTTACACGTTTTCTTTGTGCAGTGCCTTGCAAAGTATTCCTACCCCTCAAATGTTTGTAATTTTGTCACTCTAAGAGGACAAACATCAATTCATTTTATGGGAATATTATCCAAGACCAGCACAAATTAGTAAATAAATTTGAAATGGATGAAAAATTACAGTTTCTAACATTTTTACTAAATTCTAAATATGGTGAAATGCATATGTATCAAGACCCTTTTCATCCTATTGGCCTAAAATAAATCTAGTGCAACCAATCATCTTTAGAGGTAACCTTACCTATAACACCTTGGTGTAATTTAATCTCGGTGTGAATGCAACTGTTCTTTGAACTGATCAGTCTATTTAACATTACTCAACAACAGATTAAGTAACATACCGGACAGGTCAGGGGAAGGAAGTTTGGAAGAGGGGTAAGGCTTCAGTTAGGCTATAAAACAAAAACATCTGATAGAAACTGTTCAATCCATCATCTCAAAATGGAAAGAGTAAATCACAAAGATTCCTAAATCTGTCACATAAAATTTCAATAAAATACAAAGAAAAGTAAAATTTCTTGCTGTAATGTAGCAGTATTTGAAAAAGTTCATGAGTAGGATTATTTTTGCAGGGCCTCTGTAAAATATTCCCTTTGTAATCACTATCCAGGTGTTCTTGAATTTTCCCATAGTCAGGTATGGACTTGCTGACCTGAGGAGACAGGGCGTGTCTGATTCTGGTCCACTCCGTCTGGCTCGGTGTCAGAAGAGCAAAGAATTGGCTGAGGACGGAGGATGCTTGGTCGCCAACAGAGACGATTGTTTCCACTAAGCTTTGGACAGCTCCGACTAAATCCTGCAAGCTAAAACAAAAGAAAATAAAAAATTCAAGTTAACACAACAGACCAATCGAAAAACTAAGATGCATGTACAAAGATATACCTTTTAGAATCGAGATGGATGGTCAGAAGCTGCTTCATGACCCAGACGGCAGCACTGTGCAGGAAGCCGCCTTGGCGGACCTCGCATTCACAGTGTTGCACCAGTGACCTGACTCCAGCTACACACACTTTCTTCAGCTTATCCAACAGTGATTCTGAAAAGTAATGGCAACATAAATTTGCTTTCTTTCTCTCACAGCTTAATTAGACATTTTTGTGCAATGTGTGTGTGTCAACCCACCAGACAGGTGAGTGTGTCTTTGATCTTGCGCAGTCAGCTGGAAGACGGTCAGCAGGAGCTCCTCAGCAGAGAGGAGCAGCAGGCAATCCTGGACAGAGGAGAAGAAAGAGGAAGCCACGTCGCAGATGAAGGAGATGAGTGGCTCCATGTTGCCCGCGTCCGACAGACTCTTGGTCTCTGACAGAGTAGTGTGGAGCTTCTCCAACATTTTCTCCATGTACACCTCCCCTATTAAAGACTCTAAACACAAAACACACCAAAATGTAAGATGTATCATCTGTTTTGTCAAGCAGATAGAAACTCTTTGCAGAATTTCTGCACAATTTCTCTTGAGTTACCATTGTTGTTGTTCTGAGAGAGAACGAGGCTGATAAGCGTCCAGCTGTTGTTGCTTGTGGAGGTTTTGGGAGCAGTCGAGTTGTGCTCCATCTTGCAGAGCTCTTCAGTCAGTCCCAGGAGATGCTCGCCCAGAATCGAACCTTTCAGCCAGTTTCTGCAGCTTGCCCGCGTCTTGGGATCTTTACATGCCTTTACAAGTTAGAAAACAAAGTCAAGAAGTCTTTTATAAATAAAAACCACAAACTGGTTTAAGTCTGATGAAAACTGAATATTTACTCTCTGAATAATTTGCAGGATAATTCTCCACTCCAAACCCATCTAGAAAGGAGAGAAACGGACCATTAAAAACAAAGAAAAAAAAGGTAAAACTGCAGTTGGATATCAAACAAATGAGGATGAGGTTACCGTGGTGATGTGATTAAGAATTTGTGTGGTCTCCTCCTGGCTGCAGCAGGACAGTGAGCTGAAAACCATCTCCACCAGGTGCTCGGTATCGCTGCGGCCCACCTCCGCCAGCCACACGACCACACGCTTCAGCAGAAACTGAACTGCTGGATTTTTCTCCCCCGTCCATTTATCATCTCCAGGTTTAATTTCATCAAATTCAAGTAAGGTCTGAAATAAGTAAAAATGTAAGATAAAATGTATTCTAGTAAGAAGCTAAAAATGCCACTTTAGGAGTTCTGGTTTGAACGTATTTACAGACAAAGATTTGCACAGTATATAACATTCGAAAAGTCATTGAAATATATCTTATTTTACTTAACTAGAATTTGCAGCAGAGAAATCACTGTCAAATAAAAATAGATCTTTGACTTACACTGAAAATCCTGGCCGTGTGAAAAGACTGCAGGAGAAGGGACATAAAGACAAGATGTTTCTCTGAGTTTTTCTCATTCACATGCACGAGGCACAGCTGAGCCAGCTGGCACACGGCGTCTTCAAAATGCTGAGTCTGTAGGGACCCAAACGCCTTTTCCTGCACAGGCTCTGACACAGTCTGCGCAAACTTTTCGACTCCCTCTCCCTGAATTACTGATTTCTCATCCTCTTCTGTCTTTGTGAGACACATCCTGACAGATTTCTTCTTCTGGGTTTGTTTTTTGCTTATTCTCTCAGGATTACGCATGACCTGGAGAGATTCAAGAGAGAAAACAACTAGCTCTTATTTCAAATATATTTTACTTGACACATTTTACTAAAGCATAAAAGTAAACTCACCTGCAGTAAAGTGGCTACACCTTCCAAAGCCTGAAGATCAATGTCCTCGTCGTCGACAAAACGCACACACAGGAGACTAAGTTCCTCCCAGAAGTCAGCTAAAAGTCTCTTGAAGACATCCTTGTTATTTTCCTCGCCTTCACCATGTAAACCTGCCCTCCTCTCCCAGGAAATGAGCATTTCGGTGATCAGCAGAAAAAGAGGCCCATTCTGAAGGGAAGAATTTCTAATAGCCTTTTCTATCAATGGTAGGAGCTGCAGAAATAGAGCAAAACACTTTAAGAAAAATCTGAGAGTTAGAAAATGCTAGGAAAATTTGGCATGACAGCATGATCACACCTGCTGGGAAATGAGCATGCTCCTTATTTTCTCCTGAGACTGCTCGTCCCCGGCGTTCTGCATTATGCTAAACCTCAAGCATTCAACAAAAGACGTCACTATGACTGCGCTCTCCGACGGGCTCGTCACCGCACGCTCACTGGACAGGCTGACCAACACAAAACACGCAGAAATACAGGAATTACTTTTGGAAAATGCACAATGGATAACATTTCACATATAAAAACACAAACAAGTTACCCTTGCAGAAATGCGGTGTAAAAAGTGGTGTAGAAGTCCAAGTCAGGATCTGTGATTTGCTGCGGCAGTTTACTGAGGAGAGGCATGAGATTCGGATGCAGCCCTTTAGCCATGCCTTTACC
This sequence comes from Alfaro cultratus, assembly GCA_903066825.1. Classification (NCBI taxonomy): domain Eukaryota; kingdom Metazoa; phylum Chordata; class Actinopteri; order Cyprinodontiformes; family Poeciliidae; genus Alfaro; species Alfaro cultratus. Next base: position 9,339 of record CAEFZX010028065.1, on the reverse strand, counting down.
TCCTTCTTTCAACAAAGCCCAGAGTTTAGGAAGAAAGCCTTTCTTGGCATTTACATGTGTCCAACAATCCTGAAACATTTAAAAGAAAATTAAGAAATCACACAGAAGAAACTATGGATTTTAAAGAAAATGGAAAATGAGATGCATTGTGTGAAAAGCTAAATCATTTTCATGATTGAGTTGCATTTAGAACCACTTCAAGAAGAACTATTTGTTTTCTGCATTTATCAAACTCTCACCTTATTGAGGACGAATTCTGACTCATTTTTTTCTAATCTTTTTTTACACACTCTCTTCAAGATTCCAGTCTTGATTTTTTTTTTTTTCCCCCAACTACCCTGTTAAAGATCTGATGCCTTCAGGTTTAATGACCCAGTTTGGATCAAGATTTAGCTGTCTCAAAATTCCCACCAGAATATTTTGGAAGAAGATTTCATAGTGGTCTCAATAACCTCTTTCACCACAGTGCTGTTATACAGTCACAAACACAAGACCCTCTTTATGCTCCTTCTGGCCGTTCATAAATCAGCATATTAAGCCAGATATGTCCTGCATAGGAAGCATCTGTCAAACATCTCCAAGTCTTTTGGGGGAAAAACATTTAACATGTTTTTGTGCCTCAAAAACGTTGGATTCATTATCCTGGGATTTTTAACAGCCAATACTAGAGATGTCTAGTCACTAACTGACACAAACAACCATGTCTTAAGTCCAGAAATCTGTTCCATCTCTGCACACTTTAGTGTGATTCGTTAAATACATTTTAATGTTGAGACAGACCTAAAGTATTTAGTGAAAGGAGCTAATGACTGCAACAGGCCCATGTTTGGGATTTTTGAGGCTGCAAAACAAACCCAAATTATCACACCTCCACTCCACATGCCTAACAGCCAGTATGAGCTGTCAAAAGCTCTACTTGTCTACACTGAAGTCCAGTAGTTCCTTTAATTGCAGCTTTGCAAATTGAGTCATGCTACCAAATTATTTGTAGACTACAGAGACATTCTCCTGGCTATCCTTCCAAATAAGTCAAAAGCTAGTCATTTCAGGACAATTCTAAATAGTATTGTCCTGAAATGTAATATTTAACATACCAACTCAGTCCTGTAAACTTTGAGATGCAGTTTTTGGGTTTATTGCACAGCCTAATGCCAACTATTAAAAAGTTTAACAACCCTCAAGTGTTTTTCACTCAGAAATATCCCTCCTTTGTTTCCTGGTAACAAAATAGGGGATAATATCTTTTCACCTGATCTACCAATAAATATATAAAATGTAGCTGTTTTAGTTGTATTCTCTTTTGATTTACCTACTGATTTCACTATTAAAACAATTTTAGACAACATATAAAGAACAGCTTTTGTTTTACTCCCCAAACAGGACAGTGAACATGCAGGTCCACTGTCCAGCATGTTTTAGATGTTAGGAGTATAGCAGCAGAGAAACCCCTAAAACATGCAGGGCAGTGGACTCTGAGGAGCAGGGTTGGAACCCTCTGGAACTGGTCGTTCAAACTCACAGGAAGAGTGGACACAACATGAAGAACCGTCTCCCACACGTGAGGAAGCACAACAGGGTCTGTGTCATCGATACTGAGGAGAACAGCAGGGCATAGTCGTGCTGCTTCACTCTGAACCAGATCTGGTGTGAATTCACACAGAGCACACAGCATCTCAAAAAGGGCTCCTCTGACCTATGGAGCAACACACAGGGTTAGGGAAACTCAGTAATGGCAGACTTAGAGTCGCTCTAGTAACAAGAACTATTGAAGCAAATGTTCTTGTTCAAATCTTCTCGCATTGAATGTAACCTGTGGCGTCTTGTGCTTGCTGTATTTCCAGAACTTCCCAGAGTTAACCAGTAGAGCTAATCTTTGCTGCAGTGCTGCCCTGTCATCCTGAAGAAGCAGGGAAAGTAGCCTCTTCACCCCCAACAGCGAACTGGTCAGCATGCGAACATATTTGGTTTCTCTTTCCTCTTCTGTCACACTTCTGTTGAACAAGAGAAATCAGTGCCTCAGTAAATCTTTTTTTTTCTTCCAAAATATATCATTACTGCACACACACAATAAAGGAACAGACAGAAGCTAAGATTAAGTAAAGGTTTTTAACATACTGTGAATCACTGAGAGTGTCTGCGGTTTCCTTTAATAGAACATCTTGAAGCACCTGCAACATGGTCATAAAATTATAATGTGTCTTACATACTTAGGACCTTTAGAAATATTCAGTTTCTAGTCACAACCTTTGTATTCAGTTCATTTTCCTGTCATAGTTTTAACATAAAAATCTGTGAAAGCAATTGCCTTCCGTAATGATTCATTAGTAAACTGAGACAAACTGTGTGAAATTTAATCAGTGTAAATGCAGCTATTCAGACCTCAGAGGTTATCAGAGGTGTGTTGGACAACATTAGTAAATAAAGAGAATTAGGAAAAAAAAAAAAAAAAAGAACATAGCATGTGGTTCATGGATTCGCTTAAAAACAAGTTTAAAGCAGGGTTATGTTTTAAAGCAATATCCATTGGAGACGATGTGAAAGAAGGTTCTCTGAGGTCAGATAAAAACAAAATTCAAGATTTTGGCACAAATAAAAAGGGCATTGTAATGTAAAAAACTACACTTTAACAACCTAAGCACACCATCCCTATGGTGACACACATTTACAGCAGCATCATGCTTTAGGATCACTTTTCTTCATAAGAGACACGAAGCTGGTCAGAACTGATGGGAAGACGGATGCAGGTAACTACAGGAAAATCCTGGAAATGCCGACCAATTGAAATTGGTAGGAGTAAATCTCAGTCAAGTGTTGTTCAGCTCTAAATAAAATTCTGTGGCAAGACAGAAAATACCTTCAAACTCTGTTATACACATAAAACCGAAACAAAATACACCGATGTTTGCAGTTGCACAATTACATAAAAACCTTTAAGTGTAGGGATATTTATGCAATGTACCACTTCGTTGCTTTGTACTTGTGACAGTGCAATGACAATAAAGTTGAATTCTATTCTATTTTATTCTACGTATTTTAGCACAAGAATCCACATTTCTGCAGAAAAGTTAACATTTCCACTCACAGTAAGGATCTCGTCCTTGCAGAAGCTGAGAGCTTCAGGTTGTTTAGCAGGTGAGAATGCAGCCTGAAAGGCCTGGCAGGCGGCAGAGGCTGCGGGTGTGTAAGTGTCACACTGCGACAGAATCCAGTGGCCCATCAAACTCTTCAGAAAGGGAGCAAGGCTGCGACGCACTTTTAGCACCAGCTGTTCAAAAGCTTGCTGAGTGGCCTCCCTGATACGGCGGTCATGGTCCTAACAGATAAAATGAGAAATAAAGAAACACTTTAATGCATGACTGGAAAATTAGTTGAAAGATTAATTATTTCAACTATTAAAACACTAGAGATCAAGACCAATATTTATCTTAAGGATTAAAATTAGAATAAAATATGCTGCAAGTCCTTTGAAGCTGTTACACTATTAGTTACATTTATGCATCAAATCGTTTCTCTAATGTTTAGTGCATCACAGTACGCACTGTTAATTGTTGTGCATATAAATCAAAAATACAGTTATTTTGTTTTAAAGATTAATGAGTAGGAAAACAAATGGCCAACTTTCATCACTGGCAAATTCGTTTATCCAATCATATCATGTAAAGTGACTATGCTGAATAGATAAATGTGTGAATGCCAGGTGAATTAACAACTTACCACTGATATCTTGCAGTAAATTCTTGGCCAGTATGGCAGAACTCCCTTCACCTCTTCTGCATCCCGTTCCTGACACATGGCCCCAAAGTCCTGCACTGCCTGGGAAGAACAAGCTTATTAAACACACTTTCAACGAGAAGAGCTCGAAAGTGATGTTTTTACTCATGTTCTTAGAACCTAATTTTTTACAAAGAATACAACACATTTCGTTTACAAGTTTACAAGAGTCACAATATGCATATTTGCCTGATTCTGCAGATCAACATTCAAAACATTCAGATCAAGCTCACTTTCAGTCTGGTGACAACATCCCTCTTTGAGAGTTTCCTCAGCACTAGGCGGAAATCAGCATCCACCAGGTTGTCTATTTCCTCCGCTCCGTGGACAGCTGGGACATAACTCAGCTCAGAGGTGACCGTCGTATCGAAGCCCACGAAGCCCGGGATGGCACCCCCTTCCCGGGCCAGAACCTCAGCAGCTCGGCCGCTGCTGGACGGCTGATTACAGGAAACAATACGTGTTTTCACACAGCAATGGAGGTAGTAAAAATCAGTTTATGGTGATCAAACAGTTTAAACATGCGTCGTTTTAGCTGAAAACACACATTTAGATTAGCTCGTGTTAGCTCACTTTGTACCGTCAACGCTGTTTCGCAGATATTTGTGGTTGCTTACCCGAACATTTCCTTTTGTTCGTTGTTTGTTCTTTCCCCCCATGGTGATCTTCCTACATTTGAACTCTTTAACTTATATAAATGTGTTCTTACTAGCTATCACATAGGGACCCCAACTCGGAAGTGACTAATACCAACTCAGTCCTACGTCACTATAGACGTTAAGGCATTTAAAGCAACAAGTTGAGGAAATAGTCCCTCTCCTCACTTTTTGTATGAAACAAAATATATTCGTCAGAATGATTAATGATAACCAGGCATGTTATAATTATTGAAAGCCGCATCGAAATAATAAACCTAATGGAATTCTGTTGAGTTGTTTGATTTTTATTTCATAAAAATTTAAATTCCGAGTTTTCCGAACGCAGCAAACGAAACAAAGCCACGTGACTTCTATGATTTCCTTTCAAAATCTTTCAAAATAAAACAACATCCGGAAAAGAAATTGAGAAAAGAGATCAAAGACCACAAAGAGATTTGCAAAAGAGCTCTATCATGCAGTTATATCAAACTAACAATTAGAAGTAATGATAAAACTGGTACCAGTTTAATAGGTAGCAAGTGTCCTGTAGTAGTTTTTCTGACCTAAATAATTATTCTAATTCTAATTATCACATGTAATCAACTTATTTTCTGGGTTACTTCTGAGTCAATACAATTTTTACTACAACTAAATTATAATCAAAAAGGATTTTTCAAAACGATACTGAACTGTACTTATTACATGACACTGCAGTCCAATTTCTGTATAATTGAAATCTAATGAATATTTTAACCTAACAATTAATGGAAACCACACACTGCTGTGAAACTAAAATTATATAGACACTGTGTTTATAATCTACACAAACATAATCAGTACAAAAATGACAAACGAGTCCTGCATCTGGCTTGAGAATCATTTTAATATAAACCTTCTTTAGATGAGTAAATTCCTAAAACAATTACAATGTAACTATCAACAGTATATTCACTTAAAATTTCACACTTTATACAATCTTTATACAATCTGACCTTTTTAATTATGTGTGTGTGTATATATATATATATATATATATATATATATATATATATATATATATAATTTTTTTTTTTCTAAGCACTTGTCATATTAGAGGTCAGGTGCATCTCAAGCTGAGCTGCATTCAAGTGATTGCATAATTTAACGTAGACAAACTGGCATTTAAAATAACTTCCATAAATAGGTGTGCAAGATTTAACAAACTATATTGTCTATATAACCCTCCATTGAAAGAAAATTTTAAAAAGCACATGTTTCTAAGTTTTATGACAATCACCTTTAAAGTGAGCTTGTTTATCACTCTTCCAGGAATAAAATCATTTAAGCATCTGTGTCGCTGTTCAAAAAAGAAAAGAAAAATGTATTGTGCACTGTGATATTTTTCAATTTCTCAAAATTCTTGTATGTGGCATTCAGTTCCTCAGTGAACGTAGTTTGAACAAAAATCTACATTAGAAACAATAGATTCAGAATTGGATTTATGCAAAAATTAATATGCCAGTAACAAATAACATTCTGAAAATGCCTTTCATCACAATTTGAAATATGAATTATATCTAAGTCTAATCAAAACATTAACCCATTGACTATGAAAAAACTGAACAATTGTAGGCAGGTGATCAGTAAAATTCAGACACATAAAACCTACCTCCTACTATTTTTATGCTGCAAAAGTATGGTAGAATAATCTCATTTGACTGCAGGGTCACTAAGTATTTCAATAAATAGAACAAACTGGTATATCGACAGACTTCCACAGGTACAGTTCTAAACATTTTAAGCATTAATTACCAGTTAAGTTTTGTTGAGAAAAAGAAATTCCACTCAGTAAGTACAATAATCACAGGCAGCATTACTATTCCTTTCTTGGTTAGAATTAATGTCATTCTTTGCATTTCCATCGTGAAATTATTTTGGTAACATCTAAAGGTTTTTGTTTTTATCTCAGGCATATGTAAATGTGATACAGTTTACAGGAAACGCACATTGACTGAAAAAAATTATATTATATCATACTGTGAGGGAAACTGGGTGTATTCATACTCTAGATGAAGTATCTCAAACGTTCTGGCGACACTAAACCGCATTCAAACACATTATTCTCTTATAAACTGCTGAAAAAATATCAATTTCTTATGGCTGGCTAATATGTAGTTATTTAATTAATGTGCCTGTGATCTTTTTTAAACTAATTATGAAGAAATTATCTGATTCGTTAATTTTGGTTGGAATGAAAGGAATTATATTAACTGTTTACACTTCACCTTCCATTACTCTTTCTTGTCTAAAAACAGAAAATATCTGGTCCAGGAAGATAAAACATGCTAACCGGTGATGCACCGTTTGGTCTTTGATCCTTTTGTGGCTCAGAATATATTTTTATGGAAATAAAGAGGAATTAAAAAAAACAAAACTCATCTCAGCATATGCACACATTCACACCAGTACCTAACAAAAAAGTTACTTTCTCTATATTTTATTCAGTCTTTGCTTTCCATCCCTTATCTGAATAAAACCAATGAAACAATAAAGTCACAAATAACAGAATGGTGACTTAAAACTGAAAGATATGACTGAAAAATGAATGAGTGTGCTTTTTATGCAGTAAACTAAAACTGCTGAAATCATAAGTCCTCCTGAATAAGGAGCTGAATGTTGGAGGCCATAATGAAACTGAGATTATTTACATCACTCTATTTTAAATTGTTGCATAAATTGTATTTCCTGTCAAACAAAACTATAGATTTAGTCATTTCCTTGTTGAGTAAGCTGGAAATAAATTTCACTTTCATTTTAACTTTATATTTCATGAACCAGAGAAGAATATTGGATTTTCTGAAACCTTTAAAACGTAGTAATAGGACATGTGTGGTGTTTTAAAGTATTTGTTTATAATCTTGTTACATTAAAATGTGATGCAAAGATTAGTTTAACAGACTTTTTACAAGATTTCTTGTATTAGTTATAAAAGTATTTTTAACATATTTTTTTAAAATGGCTGTCTTTAATATGCAGTCTTTTTTGCCAAAGCGGAACAAGCAATGAATTTATAGTACTTTATTACCTGAAGACTGATTGTCAGTAGGTTTGAAGGTTATCTAATGTCAGCCTGGACTTGTACTCAGAAAAGAAAAGGGCTTCTTCGTCAGATTTCTGCTTTGCTCAGATTAATTACACAAAATTTTTTTAAAACAAAATGATATGTTTTGAAAGTAATTACGGATCTTTATTTATTTTTCCCAGCTACCTGTAAGTGTTCAATCACTGTCAGTATGCTTACTTGTGCTGGTTCACAAATGAAAATCACAACATCCTGCTTTGACCCCATCTTCAGATTTTGAATTGCTACAATATTTCTTCTTCTCAGATGTCACCTTTACAAAGCCCTAAGTAACTCTGACGGTCCACTTTCTCTTGTCTTTTTTGTCTTATCTCAAGACTTTTGCCTCAAGTCACCCATGCTTAGCGTCTCCTCCAGGTGGAAGCACAGTCTGGCTGATTACGGTGGCGTAGCTAGGGTCCAACATGGGCACTAACCCTTTAAAATTCCTGGACGCCTCTGTCCCAAACACGTCGAGCAGCTCTCGATTCATCAGAGCAAATCTAGGAACAAAGACATGGAATAGTCCTTAATCACCATGAGAACAGAAGAAAGTCCAATGATTCAGTAATTTAGTAACTGATTCACCCGTACTACAATTTTATGCCCCTCATTCTTAATATTTGAAATATTTAGCTTAACATAATTTGATTGCTGTTTAACAAATTCCTCATCATGATAAAATTCATAGTATTTTTCTTTTTTTTATGTTTTTCCAGAGTTCTCTGTTCTTAATCTTTTTTTTAGGGACAAATACAATTTATTTGTTGTGTAATAAGTAAAAACAACCCTTTAGTTTTAAAGCATGTGGTCATACCTGCCCTTTGTTAAACGCAGCAGGAATTTCCAATATGAAGGCCTGAGGTTCTGCACTTCCATTACTGCCTGTGGAAATGTCATGAGCCAGACATATCCTTAGTCAGCAGAAAAAAATGCACATGAAGCATGTTCATGTTAGTACCTGGGTGTTTCTGTTACAAAGCTACTTACAGCATGGAAACAGATAGCAGTGGAGACGGCATAAATAATCGTATCTGCGTGTGGAAAGTAAGGGAATCGGCCTGCTTCAATGCCTTTGAAGTACATGGTCTAAAAAGAGAGATAACAAGTGGTTAGTGATAAAACAAGCCTCATTCAGATAAACTTTGATTAGTCAACATTGCATATGAACTACAATTACTAAAACATGTCAGCTTGACACAATTTTTAAATAACAGTTAGGAAAAGAAATTTGAAACCTGTGCTGCTACTAATGTGATTTTTGAGCTGGTTTAACCATCAGCCATTTTGTTATTACATAACTCAGTGATTACATGTCACTTTTAACATAGCGGGTGATCTGAGATCCACAGCTTTAGTTTTAGATCTTCTAATTGAAAGAGTTGAACAAGTTTGTGTTCATGAATGCTGTTTTATCTTACTAAATCATATTATAGACTGTAAAACAAGAACATTTATGATTGCTTATTTTTTTATTTATTTATTTATTTATTTATTTTGAACATGATACAAATGTAAAATAAAATAGTACACAATAACAAGAAGTGCATAAAAAAGAAGAACATAAAAAAAGAGAAAAAATACAGATATTTTTGTTTCAGTTAACATATCATGCTCAAAATGGGGTAGGAAGAAGTGAGAACTTATAGACTCCTACCCCCTAGACACTTGAAACTTTAGAATCCTACTGTCATTAAAAAATCAAAGTCAAAGTGGCAGTAGGATTTACTAATCTTTACCTATACATTTTATCCTGGTTTGTGTTTCTAAACCCTTACACCTAGTTGTTATCTACAATACACACCTTATTGCTTTCAGTCACCCATATGT
>CAEFZX010028060.1:0-59605 GCA_903066825.1 Alfaro cultratus | reverse complement strand
ACTGTTGGGATTGTCTGTTAAGAGACTCAGAATAACAGTATCATCTGAGAATTTTATTATATACTGATTGGGTTGAGCTCTGAAGGATTAATCATGTATAAAAATATAGTTTTATGAAATAATAATGTTATTTACTTAAATGAATATTGTATTTGATCAATACTACACTTAATGTGTTTTACTACGTACCACTAAATTGATTAATTAGTTTTAGACACACAAATTTGAAGAGGCAGAGCTAATTTCTGCGAGCTAGCATCAGGAGGCGGTTTATTATCCCACTAGCTGTGTGCTCATCTTTATTTGAATGGAGCTATGTGAGAGTATCTCAGCAGCTGTTTTGTAGTTTTATTCTGCTCTGTTAAGCTCATGCTCTATTTGCTGAGCTTTGCAAAGTCTACAGTTAGGTTTACCTTCTCTTATTAAAGCGATGGATAAAAAAAATGCAGACCGCAGATGGACTGTGTTGTGCATTTTTAAACTACATTCCCTATTCTGAATTTGACTGAACTGTTAATAGCCTTAATATTTATAATTATTTTGGCAGATATCATAGTAGAATGTAGAGACAAATGTTTGAACATTGTAAATGTTCTGTTTTCAAAGTCATTTGCATGCCTTATATTGTACTTTTTTTTTTATAAAGTGTACAAAAAACAATAAGCCTACAAAATAACTTGAACTTGGACATTAAAAGCTGCCATACCTGTATTTGGGGTAGATATTTGTTTGAGGTTGCAGGTAAAATCTTCCAGTTTAAAATACTTATATTTCTCAAGTCTAAAGTAGAAGAAGAGGAGAAAAGTTACTTATAATAAATGCATCCAACATTCTCTGCTGTAATTTTGAGTTTTTCACACCAACCTTCTAGCTAATAGGGGCTCAGTGAAGCGCGCTTCAGAGGGAACTCTGATATTGAGAAATTGCTCCACTAATGCCCCATGCCGCCCACCTAATGCATCAAAATTAGGCTGAAAAAAGAAGCAATAAAAAGTTATCAGCCTACATTTTAAACTGTGTGAGGATGATGAGTGAGCTTCAGATTGCTCTCACACCTCTGCTGGGCTCCATTTAAAAGAAAGGTTGAACAGCTGAAGGCTTACAGCTGAAATGGCTTCATGCAGAGCTTGCAGAAAGCTCTGGGGTTTGGATCCTGGATAAAAAAAAAAAATAAAAAAAACAACACAAATTAATCTTTCTGCTGCCGAAGAAGATTACATAGTTACTGCTCAAAGATGATTGCCCAGCCTATAATGTTATGCATGACATTCAGGACTCTCTTTTACTTTTTTTTTATTACCTACTGCTATGTGGGCCATGGACAGCAGAATGACAGCAATAAAGTGTCCCACATGCTGAAGCTTTGCCTCTGACAGATAAAGGATTTGATTGGTCGAATCAAAATAGAAGTCCCCAGTGAAATGAGCCAGGGGATTCTCATTAGAGGAAGATGAGCAAAAGGGAACCGACTTTGCCAGTAAGAGAAGCACAGAGGGGAACATGGGGGAATCTGCAAGCCACTGCACCACGTGACAACCAAAAAGGTAAACTGCCGAATGCTGTGGAGACAGGCTGTCCAGTGCAGTTGGAATTAGACGTTCGTTGTGGTTCTCTTGGACCGAAGGCCCCGTTTCTGCTAAAACAGAGAAACGGTGAATCAGGAGTTGATCCATCGGTATTTACGATACAGTGCCTCGCAAAAGTATTCAAACCCTCGTTTCCCATCTTTTTTTTACATGCCAGCCACAAACTTGCAGTAAATACATTTCATCAGGTTCAGTAAAAGTAGTACATAATTTTCACATGGAAGGACAATGACTTGTGGGTTTCTTTTTTTTTAAAAAAAACCCAACTTTTTCCAAATAATCTAATTGGCATTAATTTGTAATTCAACTCTTCCCTGAAACAACTAAGTGCCACCAACAGCCTTCAGAATGGTAAATGGCCTGTACTTGCATAGTGCTTTAAAATCACTGTCTATTACAATCAGTCATTCACCGACTCTGGCTCCTGTCGGCAAGGCTGCCATACAATCAGCACCACTGAGCACTCTGACCACAAATAGCAGGCAAGGTGGATGAACTGCCTTGCCCAAGCATGAACGTCCTCCAGAGTTGTCATCTCCCCAAAGGGAACATATAGCAAACAGGGTCCCATTGCGTAAAATTTCATCTCAGTGAAAATATAACATTAAAACATATTCTGTGAGGGTCTCAGAGGTTTGCTGGGGAACATTAGTGAATAAACACTATCACGAAGACTAGTGGTGTCAGTGATAACTTTGTGGTGAACTTTAGTGCAGGTTAACATTATAAAACTACAGCAGAGCTACAATCAGAAAAGCAAACAAGGGAGTCATGGTAACTCAGATGGAAGAATTTGTCAACAGGACAACTTTTATTGTGAAAATCTCAGGTTTAAGGAAGAGGTAAAAAGAAAGTGATGTTTTAAAGAAAGCCATGTGAAGTCCTGTTTTGTCAGTTTTCATAAGCCAATGTGTAAAACATAGTGTGTGGACAAAAAATAAATTCTGATTGCACAAGTCATCCCCATTCTGAAGCAAAGTAATGGCATCTTCTTGCTGTGGAGATGCTTTTCAACAACAGGAATATGGAAACTGTTTGGAGTTGGGGAAAGATAGATGGAGCTAAATGCAGGGCAACTTTGAAAGAAAACTTGTTAGGGGAAGGAAAAGTCTTAATGAGTCCAAAATCCGCTCCCAAAATACAAGTGCAATGAAATGGTTTAGACTTAAGGATATTCATGTGCTAGAGTTGATGTTTACATTAATTCCCAAAACATTCTTCCTGATCTTTACCTATTTTGGAAAGAATAATGGGGACAAGATTCATTCAGTAGATTTGCAAAGCAAGAGAACATGTAACCTTAAAGATTTGCATCTATAAATACAGAAAATGGTGGTCCTACAAAGTTGAAACTCTGCCATTTTCTTTCTATTTTACAACAATGCACTATTTTGTATTGGTTGATTAAATAAAAGTACTAACTGATAAGAATGAGAAGTTTTTTGCTTTTGCAAGACACTGTATGTAGTTAATTGTGAATTTTACGTTCAAGCTAAAAGACAGTTTTGTTTTTGCACCTTTATGGGAATGCTGATGTGACTCATCTGTGGTAAGCTGTTGTAAAGACTGCTGAATCTCCTGCAGAGTTTTGAACAAAGGAGATACGGCGACCAATTTGGATAGATTGTCTTCACTGAAACAAGGAGCAGCTGTCTGTGCGCAGTCTGGGGAACAGAGAAACGGCATTTTAGCACAAGTACTATTTTACCCTGATTTATGTAACAGAGGGAAAAAAAACTCAGCTTTTAAAGATTTGTTTCTGACCTGTCTCATGAGAAATAGCTTCTCCTTTATTCATAGACATTGATGAGCTCTGGGGAAAGCAAACAAAAAGGGGATACAGTTTTTACACTCTCAACATATGCTTGAACCAATTGGCAAATGGTTCTATATTACCTGTGTAAAACACATATTGGTGATACCAGGTTGCATATATCCAACCTGAGCCTCAGAGTCTCTTGAACCATGACAATATGGAAGACCACGCAGATCCTGGTTCTGCCAAGCTTCTGCTGTCAGCTTGCATAAAAGAGCTTCGACTGATCGAAGAACAGCTCCCAGTAAAGACACAGAGGCCTCAGCTTGGCTGGAGGAAATGTCTGCTTTCATGAAAATATACAGAATATACACAAGGCATTTTAAAAAATTTAGGCTCTTAAAGCAAAATAGTTTTAATGCAAAGGGAGATCGTTTTTACAGCAGTGTTAAAAAAAATATATATTCTCAATTTGAACAACAGGACCTTAACCTAGAAAACAATCTGAATGAACTTATAAACATTGCAAACAAAACTATGGCTAAATGAATCCACTGGTGCTGAAGAATGACATCTAAAGGATTTGACGTATTAAAGCAGCAAATGAAAAGCAATCTCACAAAAACTACTGTCGTCATTTTTACAATGCAATGTTGTGCTGATTTTATGTTATTTCAATCACAGGAAATCAATTCTCTCTGTGAATATTTGATAAAGTGAAAATAATGATTTTGTTTGACATATACTGGATCCTCTCTCCACCCATCCACATCCAATATAATATAATATAATATAATATAATATAATATAATATAATATAATATAATATAATTATGATCATCAAGGTAATCAGAGAAACAATTAAACTTGTTTTGTATGTAATGAAAGCCTAGAGAGGAGAAGGATGGATTATATTTTTGAGAAACCAGTGGTAAGGACAAAATTGATTAATTTTTACTTTGGTTTGCTGCAGCATTTTTTTTTTTTTACTAGAGTTGTCTAATTATAATAAGTTCCTGCCAAATCTGGACAAGCATTCATTGCTTTATTAATAAAAGCATTTTATTCAATTAATTATTAATGTTTATCCTAAAGATTTTAAAATTTGATCTGTTATGCTCAGCATTTTATTAATATTTTCTGTAAAAACATCAATATAGGCCAGCTGCTTGATGATGATGATGCCGATGCACCACATACATTTATGATCATAGTTTTAAAAACACCCATAGTTAAAATAAACTATGGATGGGCTGATAAAACAACTTAGCATTATTAAGTTAAAAGTGCTTAAGTTTGAATTTACTCTAAACTGTCCAAGTTGTAAGCATTTAGCTGTTGAGTTGAAATGATCAGAACCACTGGTACACACACAGACCTGGCATAATGCTGCCAATTGAGTCTAAAAAACAGACTCAATATAATAGACAGGATTTTGAATATCATAGAGCATATATAGTTTTAGTCCTTTTTTATTTTCTATTGAATTTGTTTCTTGTTTTTAATAACTTCTTCTAAAACAGACTAATATGGTTTTTGATCTCCAGGTTTTCAGACCTCAGACAGTCAGACACAGACTGTTAACTGAGCAATTAGAGTAAAGCAGAAGGGACTGCAGTGATTACACACAACAGATGGTCGAATGCTGTGATGTGCTGCAGTGAAGCTTCCAGTAACCTCAAAACTGCACTGAAGTGTTGTTCATATTTTATACAGACACTGCCCATGTTTTCAGAGCAGCAGCCAGAACTGAAGTAAAAGGCATCAGCAAACAATCTGTTCATCTGTTCATCCATCCCTTCACCCGATATTGAATGAAATTACAAAACACTAATTTAACAAGATTTCCAGAAGCTTCCTCAGAAGACCGACATAATGGGAATAATAACTATAATTTCTAGTTGCAGCTTCTATTCTGTTATTAATGGGTCCATCTACTTTTATGAATAGCAAAGTACGTAATTTATCTTTCTTTGACCATAACATTACATTGTGTTTTTAAAAAAAGTTGTCATATTTTTTTTGATTTATGTAGCTTAAGTAATTATTTAATACGTGCATTTATTCTCACCTTGGTTGTCTCCCTCTCCGATATGAGTGTGTGATAACACATCCTTCCTCACATTATGGGCTAGAATCTCTTTAAGGAGACTCAGGTTTTTACTACCCATATTTTCAAACACATCCTGAAACAAAATGTACAGTTTTCTTCATTCCTCCGATATATTTTGAGTGTAAGTCCACCAATTTTCTAAAAACAAAAATAAGCCACTAAACCTTCAGTGATTCAGCCTGCTGGCACATATTCCTATAAAATTCCTGCATGTCTTTGCGATGTCTGGCCAGCTGGGCGGCGATGTGGAGGTTCTGGTCCTCTAGTTTGTCATAAAGAGTCTTCACATTAAACTCCTCCAGGTCCAGGCAACCTGGCACACTTCCTAAATGAGAGAATTAATCATCAGTAATTGTGAAATGATCTTCGTGTATGGCTGTATCTTCAAGCAAAAACTTTGCTTAATTTGACCACATGTCGATTCACTGGGCTCTCTCTCTCTCTCTCTGTCTCTCTCTCTCTCCCTCTTTTTCTCTCTCTCTCTTTCTCTCTCTCTCTTTCTCACTCTTTATATAAATGATATAAACACAAGTCATTACAGTCTAACATTACCCATTATTTTCTTTATTGTCTATCTAACTCAGAATAGGCTGCTAACTAGGAGCTGTCATGTATGATGATCTCATTATAACCATCCTATGAAGCTGAATGAATAATGCAATACGCACTAACTGAGTAACATTAGGGTCAGCACCATTATCAGTGAGCAGAGCATAATCGCAAATGATTACACATGCAGAGAGCAAACACTAAAGGAAAAGTTAGTGAAGTGTTTCCGACGACTCTTAATAGAAATAGAAATTAATCAAAATAACGTTTTTTTTTTGTTTGATAATCCTCCCCAGACCCTTGCCTTAAAGACTAAAATATTTTCTTAAAAGATATTTTAGTCTTTAAGAGTGCAATAGGTAACTTTTTAATTAAAATATGCTTTTACATAATAAGTAAAATTAACACTTTGTCCTGACAGTGTAATATGAGACAGATAATCTGTGGGGGAAAAAATCAAGCTCCTCTGTCTCCTCCCTGAGGTCCTACTGCCATCTGCAGAAATACACTGGTCAGAAACAACCAATCAGAACCAAGAGGAGGGTTTTAATGAACCAATCACATTGTATGTGGCACTCACACCCTCCTCCTCCTTGCAGCTCATTCCCCACAGCAGAGCCTGGTGTGAACATGCAAGCTAGTAAGCATCCATCTCATACTACACTGTTAAGACATTGTGGCAGTTTTAGCAAATATGTACAAAAAATATTTTTATTAAGCTTACCTACTGCAGCTTTAAAGAAAGATTAAGGAAAGAATTCAATGGTTTTGTATGAAAAAGGTCACAGTACAAACAGAGCTTACCTCCCTTTATGACTGCAGATTCCTCAGCTTCTGCTCCCTCACCTACACCTCGACTGGCAAGAACGCCGCCTTGACTCTGGACAGTTATGCTAAAATACAAGAATAAAGAAAAACATTTCTGAAAATCTCTAAATCTCACACGTTTTCACAAGATGTTTTGATTGAGGATCATATGACTACAGGTGAACCAATTGCGGTTCTCTATCCAATCACAATCTTTAAAGCTTGACCTGCCAATACCAGTTTTGTCAGATGCTGAAGTTTTTTTTGTCAGAATTCTTTTAAAATATAGTAAAGTCTCAAAGTTAGCAATAGTGGGAATTAAATAGTTATTCTTATAAGCTCATTGAGAAGCTGATTTTATATATAGTCAAAAGGAAGGAATGTAGGAAGGAAGGAACATTGTGCAGAGAAATACTAAACAGATCTGTTTACTTTAAACCTGTTACCGGTAATCAATTTCCATTTTATACATGTACAGAGCATCTTGCAAGCTCATTAATGTGCTAGTGACACTGTGATAAGCTTGCTTACACTAAGAAGATTCAGCCCATTCAGAGGCAGTTATCACAACATAATCAGCCGGAGAGGCACAGACATAATTGTGCTTCTTGGCAAAAAAAAATCCTAAATCACAGGTGTCCTTAAGGTCGGGTGTCCTGGCAGTTTTACAAATGTCTCTGATTTAACACTGCTGATTCAAATGGTCCAGCTACTTCCTCAGCAGGTGACGGTGCAGAAGCCTGCTTATAAGCCATCATTTAATTCATGTGTGTTGTACCAGAAAAGGAACTAAAACATGCAGGATAACGGCCCTTGAGGACTGATTTTGGACACCACAGGATTAAAACCCTCTGTTTCACTCTACCTGATAAAACGACTCAACTCCCAGAGGTTTCTAACCTCCATTTTGATTTGAATATTATCTTCATAGTATAACCAGGGGGTTATAAGTGAAGAATCCTGGCCTTATCTATAATTTGGAACCAACAAAAAAATCTCAAACTGAATGGTGGGCAATATACAATGAGCAGGGATTGAACTGACTCATTAATTAAAAAGAATTAATTTTGTATTTGTTATTAGTTAGTAAGAGGGGAATCAAAATGTTAATAGACAAGAGTGTCCAATTCTAAGTAAACAGAAAACCGGCTGTGTGAGATTATTAACGTAACCCCAGAAAGTTATTAAGGAAATCCTGTACCTCTCATTCAACTGTGTGTTTCATCTCATGACAGTATTGGCTGCTTTGACAGTTAAATGTGAATTATTTCTTAATATGGTGCAATATATCACTTATGCAGTAGGATAAATACCTCATGTTTGGATAAAAACGAAATAAAACAGCTGCAATAAGAAAATTTGTGTTATGTAAAAATAAGTAGTAATCTTTTTTTTCATGTTATAAAACTGTTTTGATTTGTAACGTGTTCTAGCAAAAGGCTTTTGCTTCAGGCTTATTTCTTTACCTGAAGCCAAAACATTTGTATGTAGATATATGCTTATATTTATGTCTATGTGTATAAATTGTCACTTATTTCTTTATTTTTATTTTCTCTGTACTCTGGCAGCCAACCAACAAAATTGTATTGCCAAGTTCACTGTTGTGTCTTTGTGCAATGACAATAAACATAACATAATGTAGTTTAAAAGCAGTTTTAAAAAGTAGTGTGAAAAAGCTCCCTGAATACTATGTTAGCATATCTGTAACCCAAACACACCTTTCTCTACTGCAAACACACTCAGCTGGGCAAAATGGCTCTCCAAGGCTGCGCCACTTTGGTCTTATCTTCCAGTGGGGAACGAGTTTCGCTTTGCTGGGTCGAAGAACCAGCACAGTTGTGGTCAGGACTACAACTAGGACCAACAGCAGACTCAGGATCCCTGCACAGAGCCAGTGCTTAATAATCCTGTACCACTTACTCAATGAAGTCAATCATTAAAAATAAATGCAAACAGCTTGCCAACAATGAGTCCCCAGTCAGGCAGAAGGTTGAGGCGGTGATTTTTTACAATCCCATATTTGACCAAGTGTCGTGGAGTCATGGGTTGAAACGCGGCAGCCCTGGTGTCACATTCTGTCCCCTCCGTACTGACCACCACAACAATACTCCACTCGGGGACAACACTGTCCACAAACACATACTTTCCTGCTTCTGAAAAAACATGGGCAAACCTGAGAGGGAGGAGAGAAAATAAAAAAAGAAAAATGTTTGCAAAATGTAATTTGAAAGAGTTAAAAAGTGTGTGGAGTCGACTCTACATCGAAGAGTTGAATTTTGTTTGCTTCATGAGGATCTGCAGATGTCTGAAGGCTCCAAAGTCCCAGCTTGGGTTACTGTTAAACAGGTGGTCCTTCTGGTACACTGGGAAGTGGCTTAGAGGGCGATCTAAAGATTGAAATAAAGTTAAAATATCATTGGTATAGCTAAAATAAACATATGTAATCTCACCATTATGACAAATGATTGTTAAAATAAATAAAATACAATATACCAGTGTGGTTGATGGTAAGATGAAAAACGAGCATGTCACCCAAGGAAAGGCAAGCGATAGGATTCGGGATCCGAGGAAGGGCATCAGCCTTATTCTCATCATCTTCAGTGTCTCTCCTCTTTCTAGAACTTGTATTTATATCAATATCAATTGGTTCTAAAAAAGAAACACTTCATGAATATGACAAACTTTGAACTGATCTTGGGTTTTTTAAAGATATTCAAGCAGATCAATAACTTCAACATTTACAAAAACAGAATCTGGGAGGAGATCATTTCTATGAATAAATATATATTAATTTATACTTACAATTTGTACATAGATTCCCACCGATAATTAAATTTAGAGTGAAATAGAAGAATCCTTTCTTTTTTATACAGGGAATTTGCAAGAAAGTATAAGTTGAAATTCCACATTACAAATATTGGAGATGGTCTATTTATATATTTAAATCTATAAGTGTAATGTTGACCATTACTGGATAAAAGAATATCTACAATAAATTATGCCTATTCTTTTTTCAAATTCACTTACGTTGTATGTTATTCCATCATTCCTGCCTGGAAAATTGATCGTTCAAATACATCACAAAATGTCTAAGACTAATTATGCCATTTAGGCTGATGATTAGTGTATGTAAACTTCTGACCAGTGCTTACCTGAAAGCAAAAGATTGACAAGATCTCTTTGGAGGGGAATCCAACCAAAGATTCCTTCAGAGGTAAACTGCACTAAGTGTACTCTTCCAGATGTCTGTGCGTGGATATCGGGACCCAAAACATTTTCTATTTTCTGAAAGCAGAAAACAAAAACCAACTGCACAAGAATGGCACTGCAACACCTTGTCATAGTATTAGTGAAATAATTTTATATGTTTTTTAGGGGGGGAAAAAAGATCATTTAATAGTATTTTTTCTGATTACTCAGTTGTAAGACTACGCCTTTAACTATATTTCTAAAACTATATTTGCATTATTGTACTACTATTAAAAGCTATTTTATCAGTGTGTATAAGAATGTGTGTGTGAAGTGGTGCCATCACCTTTCTTCTCACTGTACTACAATACTATTTTTACTATATGTACGTTTGAAAGTTACCTGAATGTTTCCTGTGACACTTTTTAAAGTAATCTCACCATATTTAATGTTGAGATTGCATCCAATGGCAACATCGGTTTGCTTGACAGTGTTGCCAGATTTTATTTTGAAAATGGTTGTACGTGGAAAAACAGTTTGGGGCTTGTCTGCAGTAATGCAGGCGGTCCTCTGATCTGTCATGGTGAAAACCTCTGCTATCGTTCCAAACCTCACCTATGGCTATGGATCATGACTGATAGAAAAATATCTCAGATGCAAGTGGCTAAAAATAACTTTTTCTGGGTGGCCAAGCTTAGCTTCAGGTGAGGAGAAAAGTAATCCAGAGGAAGATCGTAGAGAAAATGTTCATCTTTCCCAACAAAAAGAGTCATCTGATGTGGTTGGGACATCTCATCAGGAAGCCTCCTGGGCACCTCCATCTGGAGATTTTCAGGGCTATTTTATTTAAATGTTTCTTCTAACAACTTGTTTAAAGGAAGTATTATGTATTTTCCAGGTACATGGTGCCATTTTACAGCACAATCAAGTAATTATGTCACCTGCAGTTGTCATAAAAAGGCTGACTATCAAAATTAATTCCCCTTATTGCTTCTTGTGACAATATTTTTTTTCTCAGTTGCGTATTTGGATCCACATACTGAATTACGACCTCTGACCGTAATGCAAAACCTTCTCCATAAGCCTAAATAGCTCTAGATTTACGTTGTAAAAAATATGTGGACAGTTTTACATGTTGAGACATCTAGTACAGATCAGACTAAGAAACTATTTTGTGCAGAAACAGTTTTTCTTTTTGCTAAAAAGAAATGATTATTCACAATTTCTCTAGATACAATCAAATTTTTAAAAAAAGTCTGAAACTGCAAGTTATTTAATCCGGTAAATAATAAGTTGGGGCTAATATTTCTTGTGCAGAGCTTTCCAAAAAAATTCTTATTCCGAGCAAACAATGCGGTCTGAAAAATTACTCGGCTCTATCATTACAATCCTGATAATGCATTGTGTCTATTTTTATCTCCCAGTAACAGCTTTCACATATCCTTCTCAGTTATATGCACATGTAGGATAGCAGATTTATGCATGGCAAATACCTGGATTGGATGGGAAGATTTGCTGTGTTTTTAAGGTGTAGCTGATCATCATTTTGTCAGCTTTCTCTCACCTTTACCCAGACCCTGCTGTTTCTGTCTCTAAGGCTGAGCTGCAAGTCGCCGTCCTGTGTGAGCTCGGCAGACAGCTGAGGCAGCCTGAAGAGGCAAGAAGTATTGCAAATCTCCTCTGCGGACACATATCGCTCACACCGACAGCTGGGACAGGCGCAGATAAGACAGGAGACAGGGAAATATCAGACATATCAAGATGAAAATTTCAAACCTGGGCGTCATGGGCTGGAGTAGGTTTTGCATGGCAAACTAAATCAGTGCTAAATCAGAAAAAAATATATAAAATAATAAGACTCACATGCCCATTTCCACATCCAGGATTCCTCCATGCGATCCACAGGTGATATTACAGGAGTGGAGGGAGGGTGAGACACACTCTCTGGATGCTGCTACTCGTATTTCTCCTGTGCTGCACCGTCTGCTCACCTAAAAAACACACAAACAAAAAATAAGAGACACTAACATCTGAGTTGACTTCAAACACGACCATGTTGCTGTTTGTTGCATCACTTCTGTTTGGATCCTTAGAAAACAATACATAAATTTAAACACAAATATCGGCCTTAATGCAAGTATTCTGGTCAACACTATATTCTGTAAGCTTTATAAAATATTCAGAATAAACTATGTATGTAATTTTACTGGCCTCAGGCTGACAGTCTAGTTCACTGTCAGAAGTAGAACTTTTAAAGTCCAGTTCATTGTAGTAGATGAAACCGGTTCTGCATAGACACGATCCATCAGAATACTGGAAAGCTCGGTTCTTCCCAGTGCAGGTACATGAGACGGAACCTAAAAATATTATTTTGGAAAAAGAAATACTGTAAAATCATAAAATTTAAACTTTTTCAATTTTAAAGAAATAACTGGTTTCATTACATTAAGTACATATAGAGTATTTTGAAATCCAGCAAAAGCATAAGTTGCTTTTTTTTACTATTAATTAACTGTTGACCTAATGACAAAATTGTTTAAAGATGTACATCAACTTTTTTTTTTTTTAGCAAGAAACTAAAAAAGAAAACAAATCTCGTTTACAAGAGTTTCTTTCAGTCCTGACGCTAAAGTCTCATCCTGTAATACACTTGCTGAGACAACTTTGCCTGTCAGAGGAAAAACTAATTTCACTTCAGTTCACTTCTTTATATACATTTCACAATTGAACTTTGATTAAAAGTGTCTCAATTAAACAAGAAAAGTATTGTATCCAATACTAAAGTACTGTGTTTTTGTACAATGTGTCACAATAAAATAAAATGTAGAGAAAAAAGTAGATTAATATTATTTCTATACTTATTTTGTTAACAAACCAGGTGTTGAGAAGGAGGAGCTGCCACATGGAAAGCAAGCCTTCTGGGCAGGCAGGTGGCTAAAAGTGTTGGCTGGACAAGGGTGACAGTCGTCCATTTTCTCTGCACGGCTGCGGTTACCAAACGAGCCTGGTGGACAGGACTTTGGCTGGGCGTGTCCCTTTCCACACACATGTCCATGAGGGCAGGGATTAGTTTTGTAATCTTCTGTGCCTTTATGAAGTTGGGCAACAACAACAAAAAAAATCTAATTCTGGAAATTCAATAAATAATAATTTAGAATTGCTTTATTTCAGCACCTTGAGGGCAGTAATATCCCGGTGGACATGGGAGGCACTGCAGACTCGGGGAAAGATATGGACGATAAGTGCCACCTTCACATAAGCTACAGCTGCTGCTGTGTGATCCTCTGAGAGCGCTCGTGCTGACAGGCATGGATCCTCCAGAGCAGGATTTCATGGCAGAGCTGTTGGCAGGGCAGTAGTAGGGAAATGGACATCTGTGGGGTGACGCAAAACATTTATTTATAAAGCTTTCATTCAGCCCTTGTAGAATCAAACACATTTTAATAACTGATTTTTTTTTTAATCAAAATTACAGGGTGGTTTTGGGTCTGAACACACACTTAAGTTTGATGGATCCTTCACGTACTCACAGTTGTTTAGAGGTGTCATACGAATACGATCCCTCGGGACAAATATAACCTTTTGGACACACTTGAGGCTCAGCAGTCTGAGGTCCACAGAACGAGCCAGCTCTGCATAACTTCTCTGAAACTGCACCTGGAGTGCAGTCAAAAGCTCATTACAACACCAGGACCTCATCTGGATGTGTTTAGAAAGTTGATATTTATAGACACGCCTACCAACAGGACATTGATATGAGGCCCTGCAGGGGATTCCTTCCACATTGGGCTTTCCTGTCACACGAGGGTCTGGGCAGAAGGTTCCCCCTGCACACAATTCACACTGGTTGGGTGCAGCGGCTCCAGGAAGCTGCCTCTTGGTCCCTGCTGGGCAGAGGATGGGGGGTCCAGTCCCACTGCACCAGAAGCCAGGTGGGCAGGGACTACTGGTATACTCTGTAAGTCCTAAAGAAACCCAAATGTTAGAAGGAGGCTATAGGGAGGTAAATTAATCTCCACAATGGCCAGCCTGTAAATTTGTTTTGAATTTCGTAGACTTTTTAACAAAATAAGATTGTTTTCCTCCAAATCGGTTTGTACTCATCTAGTTTTCTTACAATGACTGGCAAGTTTTTTTTCACTCAAGTTTTCTTTTTTTTCCAAGTCAAACCTTGTTCAACATGCACAGGCTTCAGACGGGCAGGTGTCAAAATTTATTGATTTTCTATCAGGAGGGAAACCAACACCAGTGTGAAAAGCAAAAATAAAAAAATAAAAAACTGTTACAAACATGCAGTGCTGTGGGAATGTGTTTGCTGCTTTAGAGATTTCTTCTTTCTTCTTTTCCTGTCACACTTAATATGTTTTATGTAAAATTTGCACTTTTTTTTTTTTTTTTTACTCCTGTCATCATCCAGCCTATTTTGAGGGGATGGCCAGTGCAGCAGCTGTCTGGCTGTTAAATTTGAGAGAATTAAAAAACATTAAATTTAAGTGAAACCCCTCAAGGAAGGGATAAAATTGCAGCATCATCAACCTCACATATTCAACAGAACTTAAAATTAAGTAACATACTCCTCAGGGTTCAGACATATTAAAATTACTGTTTCAAACGTGAATATCCTTGCTTCTTGTTATTTAAAAAGGAGATTGTTTAAAACCAGCAGAGGAATGCGTAGGGAAACTATCTGCTGAGCATTATCCATTAGCTGAAATTACAATAGGGTTTAGTTTCAAGCCTCGAGCTTTTGTAAAGGGGATTAGAAAGATTTTTTTTTCTCTGAAACTCCACAACTCATTTATTTCTGTGGCCTCAAGTGACAAGTTTTAAATTCAGAGCTTCCCCTCAAATTGCATTTCCTTCACTCTTATCTCAGGCAGTGGCAGAGGCAAAAATATTATATATATACATAGATGAAAATAACTGCAGAAAATTTGCTGTGAATCAATTTTAAATATAAAAATTCAAATTCAAGTCCACCAAATGTAAGTACAACAAGGTGAGTTTCACTTTGTTACTGTTAATAGAACAAAGAGGATATACGTAAGGCAAATAAAAACAAAACGGTAACATGCATGTTTGCTAAAGGGTCTTTACATGGTACCTGTGGTGTTGCAGTGTGAACCAGGAGGACAGGGCAGGCAGTCACCCTTGCTGCCCGCTCCTGGGGAAGCTCGATAAGTAAATATGGGACATGGCCGGGGCCCGGTACCACCACTGAAGTCACTGCCGGGCAGACCATCACAGTAATGACCAGGCGGACACAGATGAACGACTGGATCTCCTGCAAACAATGAAACCCCAGACAGTAATCAGCCTAAAATGCTTTCATGGAACAACTGATGTTGCTGCTAAGTTTGAATGGTTCTGGTAAGATGTATGAAGTCCCTATTACAATATTGATTGTATTACAGGCATACAATCAATATTGCAAGTAGATGCAGTGTATTCAGCAAAATTAACCCTTCCCCTTGAATTTTTTAACCAGTTTTATTGGGATTGTATTGAATAGACCAACAGAAACCTACATGTATACATTTGTAAAGTGTGGTGGGTATTGTATCCCATATTCTGATACCTTAAAATTAATTTCAATCAACTGTCTTCAAACAGTTAATAGAGTCCATCTGTGTGCAATGTAATTTTAGAATCATCAAAGAACGTCTGGAACAAACAAACAGCATCATGAAGACCAAAAATCACTGGGTCAGGGATAAAGTTGCGGTGAAGTTAAAGCATGTTTAGATGGTAAAACAACAACCTGAGCTCCTCACAGAGAACTGTTCAATCCATCAGCCAAAAACTGCTATTAGTCTGGCAACCGAAAGCTCCCCAACTTAATCTCACTGGCTAGGCTAGAGGCAATTACAGAAGCATTCCAGAGGCTCACAGCAACTATAAATTTACCATAGAATAAGAACTACCATTGTCAGTTTGCCACAAGTGATGGAAAGGACACTGAAGAAGTGGAGGAACATGTTCTGGTCAGATAAAACTTAATTATTGGGTGGTAATCTAATCTACTTTGCTTGTCCCAAACATTTCAGACATACCCCAAAATTTTTTTATAAAACTCCACTCTACATTTTTCTGATTTTATTTGCAAGCACAGTTTGTAAAGCATACAGCCATTTCATTCCACTTTAAATGTACACACTTCTTTCTGTTAGTCTAAAATCTCAGTAAAATCTGATCACATTTTTGATTGTAAACTAAACAACTTTTCTAGCATGCATGCCATCACTTACCAGGTTTGCACCAATACTGTGGTGGGCAGGGTAAGCAGTCCTCCAGACTCACTGCCCCTGCGAAGCTCCTGACTGTGTTTGCAGGACACAGCTGTGCCTGTTCTGCACCTTCAGGGCAATAAAAGCCTAAATACAGAAAAAGAAAAAGCTCCTTTGAAGACTGATAACTGGAAACTTCAAGGATGGCAGAAGAAACAGAGGAACTTTTCATTGATGCATAATACCTGGTGGGCATGGGCCAGCACACTGCACACCCCACTGGCAGTGGGTCATGTTAGACACTGACCCCTGAGGGGTGAACTCTGCACTCCCAGAAATGCACAGATATCCTGCAGCACAAACACCCTGAATCTTACCAGCCCTATGAAAACATGACAAAATCAAACACACAAAATCATTGGTAGGTACTAAAATATTCACTTAAATGAATAGCATTGTACTTAATAACATTGTTTTCTCACTCCGTAATTTTTATCAGTTATAATAGAAGTTCATAACAAGTACAGCTAAATTTCTCAATATGATATAGCTTCCTGATGTCCACCTATAAAGTGAAAGATGAAGTCAGAACTTGCCTTTCAGCATGTGTTGGTGCATGTAGGTTGTAAATGTGCCAAATAATGTGAGTGAAGTGTGGGTCTAAATATAGTGTGTGACAGTGAGACACGTGCAACGGATGGTGCAAGATGCTTCCTGACTACCTGCAGAATGTCCCTGGAGGGCAAGGCAAGCACTCCTTCTCTTCCTGTAACCCAGTCTGGTTGGAATGGGTGTACGTCCCGTTAGGGCAGGGCTGTGGCACCATTGTCCCTAAAGAAAAAGTCACAGTAGTAAAACAATTCTTACATACCTCCAGTTGGAATAAAACTTTCCATATCTCACCTGCAGGGCAAAACGAGTGTGGAGGGCAAGGCCACGGGTCTCCCACCACAGCCTCCTCACAGAAGAATCCAGGTCGGCACGGGATGCAGTTCTCTGAGCCCGGGTTCGGTTGGTACTCTCCAGTAGGACACGGCAAGGCCAACGCTGTTCCCACAGGACAGAAGTGGCCCTGGGATAAAAAGAACACAATAAGAGATTTGGGAAGGCATTAATAATAAACGATGCAGCGTATTCAGATCCAACGACATAAAAAAGGACAAAAAATGTGGGAGCGTAAATTGAAGTGTACATAAATAAACATACCTTGGGACAGAGGAAGGCATATGGAGTTGTTGAGGAGAAGTCAAATGGGCAATAAAAACCAGCAGAGCATGGACCACTGGGGCTAGCAAGGCCCTCAGAGGAGCAGTAGTGGCCAGCAGGACAGGCGGAGCAGCTTTCCATGGAAACACCTCCTACAGTCAGGAAAAAAAATACTTGCTGTACATAGTGACAAAAAAAAGATTTCTAAACTGCCTTTGAACTAAGGATGGCAGCTGAATAACTGAATTCATTGCATGTTCAGCTTTTTCATAATGTATTCTACAAAAGGATTTATTGTAGACAGTAACTTTAGTTGACTGTTAATAGGAAAGTTTGCGATCAGCCAATCCATCCGTCCATTTAATCCAGGGTTGGGTCAAGGCAGCAGATTAAGCAGAGAGGCCCAGACTTCCCTCTGCCCAGCCACTTGGGCATCCAAAGACAGCCAAGAAACATAATCCCTCCAGCGTGTCCTGGGTCTTCCTCTAGGTCTCCCCACAGTGTGATGTGCCCCAAACACCTCACAATTTTTAAACCACATTTCACTACAACAACAGCTGCGAGTCTTTTAGAGATATGGCTCAAACAGCTTTTCACATCCAGAGTCAAAATTCTTTGCAAAACATCTCAAGCTCTGTTTCATTGTGGGATTGATTCAACAACATTTGAAAAAGCTTCAATGCGTAAACTATATTTAAGTCTGAAAAGAATAATAGTATAAGAAATGCTTGGAACATGTCGGACACTCTGTTTGGGGTGTCTTACACATGACATATTACAAAAAGATGAATACTTGGTAAAAAAAAAAAAAAAAGTGCTTTCAGCAAGTGAGAAAGCCATCACAAGAATACATTATAAACAGGAACAACCAGTGACTGTGCATTGTGGAGGCGATATCTGTGATAAAAACAAAGACATATAAACTGAGATTTCAAGAGGGTGAGTTTATTAGAAAATAGGAAAAATTTAATGATTAAACAGTAGAAACAAATAAGATACCACTTTCACAATATGGACATTAAAAACTAACAATTTCCTAAGGGTGAACACATGTTGATACTTTTCCATTGCAACTGTTCAAAGAAAAATTCAATAAGAAATAAGTAAAAAAAACAAAAAAGAAAAGTAAAAGTTCAGGGCAATAAATATTCTTGAAATTCAACTTAGACGGTGTTGTAATAAAGGCATGTACCAGTTGCATTGCGGATACTCCCAGCAGGGCATGGGAGTGGGGTGAGAGACCCTGCTGGACAATAGTGTCCTACCGGACAGAGACCGTTCCTCAGGAAGGTTTCAGAGCTCTCAGGTGTTGGCACTGTAGCTCCACCTTGGCAAAAGTAGCCCTGCAAACATGGAGCTACACAAAACCCATCAACACTAACAGCTTGATATCCTCTAGCAAGTCAAATCAGGAGACTTTAAGCGTGGGTTTGAAATAAAATCAGTGAGCATCTTAGTGTGTGTTTACCTTGCGGAGCAGAAGCTCCATGTAAGCTACAGTACACCCCAGAAGGACACGGCAAGCAGGCAGAGAGCGAATGAGCTCCTGTTAGGTTATTGAACGTTCCTATAGGACATGCCTGAGGCACCACTGTCCCAGCAGGACAAAAATGGCCTGAGAAAAGAAAGAATTATACGTTGTAAGCAGAGAAATAAGAGCAGGATGGCTGAAACATATTGCACCTGTACCCAAAGGAGTAAACCACGAGAATTCATACTTCTGATTCAAAATGAGTGTTTACCGGCTGGACAGGTAGAGGGCTCTTGAGTAGCTGAAGAGGGACACATGGTTCCCCTAAGGCAGACCAAGCAGTGAGCTGCTCCGGGAATAGGACTGTAAGTGCCAGCTTCACAGGGCACTTCACTCGCTGAGCCAACCGGACAGCTGTAGCCAGCAGGGCAGGGGTAGCCATGGGAGCCGTCGGATGGAGAGGGACTGGAGCTTCCACTCAAACAAACATATCTGTAGGCGTAAACAAAGAAAACAAACTTTATATGAAATAAAAGATTAGTGGAAGCATCCATTAGTAAAGCCGAGTAGACTGTCGGCGGGAAAGTGTCCCTCCAGCGAAACACTTTTGGATGGCTGTCAGGCTATGCCAAACACTTCAAATGATGATCATTACAATTATTGGTTTGGCTACAATAAAACTCTCTGGTTGAGCATGTGGTCCTCAAAGACCGAAAGCTTTATAAAAAAAAAAAAAAAGGAGAATTTATAATTATCTGACTGTATCTATTGAACTCGAGGAATATAATGAGGCTCACCGAGTAAGTTCAGAATGAAAGGAATGAGTGCCAGCGTTAAGAACTGACTCTGAAAAACAGCTTAAGCTTTCTAAATGAGCGGTTTTATGCAAAATTATATTATAATGAAACTCCCTCATTATAAGCAAACTTAAAATATTGATGCATGTTTGAGGAAATCCTTGAATCTCCCACAGCAGCCTTCCGGGGTGACTTTCGGGCTGTACAATGCTCCACCGATTTACCCAAAGCTCCTCCTTGGAGCTTCAAGGCCCAGCTGAGCGCCACAACAATTTTACTGCCAAGGGATTTTTTGATAAATGCGAGCCAGTGTGCTAAATGCTTATGACTTAACCTTACCAACCTTATATTTCAAGTTATTCCAATAGTGCCAATGTGCGTTACAATTTGTACGAGATTGTTTTAATAAAAAAATGTCTCAGATCTACAAATACACAGCACATATATAATAAAATTAAAATCTATTACATTTAAAACTAACTATTTTAAAATTTGAAAAAGGTCAGGAAGTTTTACCCAGCACGACATGGCAAAGCATTGGAGAGATCGGACATTGCAGGACTGTCACAATATAATCCAGGAGGGCAGGGCGGACATTCTTCTGCTGCTTTTAGTCCTTGAGAAGTGGCAAGAGAGCCAACAGGGCAAGGCAGAGGATGACCACTGCCAGATGGACAGTAGTGGCCAGATGGACAAAAATGGTGGTTGGTTGAATTATTCTGGAAGAAAAATTTTTAGAAATGTAAGCCAAGTTATTAATAACGGCACATTTTTTACTTTCTTAAACAGTTAGCATGGTAAATAGGTGACCTTATTTTGTTATGTCTCTTACGTACTCTGACATTAAATGTTGCCAGTGGATAAAATTGTAATGAATTTAACACATAGAGAAAGGTTCAGACAGAAAGCATCAAGATCCAAAGAGTCCTTTTGACCCTCTCTCCTACGTAATGAAATTTCTCTACAGCCATAAAACCTACTTTCCATAGGGGAAAAGATTTTCTGTGCACTTTAGCTTTTTATTATTTTGAACTCATCAAACTACATTTAATTTAGTCAAGATAACAAAATATGCTTCGATTGGTAGAATAATGAGGGAGCCACATAGCCTTTATATGTAAAAGTGTTGCTCATTTTTGTGTCGGTTTACGTTTTAAGAGCCACTGTGGATAATCTGAACAAATCTGGGGGATGTACACAAGAACAAATTAGTAAGGCCCTTTTAACAATAAATCCCATCGGGGTGCAGTGGCGGCACAGGGGCAAAGCACGACCTACGTATTGAGGACTTAGTCCTTATTTCAGCAGTCGCAGGTTCGATTCCCGGCCTGGCGACATTTGCTGCATGTCTTCCCCCTCTCTCATTACCCTCTTTCCTGTGTTCAAATAAAAGCCACCAGAGCCAACAAAACATATATACCATCAAACTACTCAAGCTTAAATTTGGGATTTTTTGATGTAACATTTTATGAGACCTATAGGTGAACATAAGCATGATTAACAAAAAAAAAATAGACTAAAAATCCTCACCTGACTTTCGGTGGAGTTTGGGCTGGTTGATCCTGCAGGACAGAAATATCCCTCCTGACACAGACCTGAGGGCTGTGACAGACCAAACTGAGAGCAGAACATTCCTGCAGACATAATACAAAGAACCATTAAATAATACAGTATACATTACCATGAAGCACACAAATATTTTCCAAAATATAATTCTGATTAGATGATTGGGAGAAACTATTTTAATAAAAACTGTTCCCTAACCCGCAGGACAGGGTCTGCAAGCATCTGGACTGGACGCTCCAAGCCTCCTCTGTAGTGTGCCAGGTGGGCAAGGGAATGCATGCCCTAAAATCTGTCCTGCAGAACAGTAATGTCCAAAAGGACAAAGTACAGGCTGGAGAGTACCTTCATCTGAGAAACACCAGAAAGAAAACATCAGCTGCTAATCATCAGCTGCTCAACCAAATTCATCCTGAAAACTTGCTACTTTGTTGCTTCTATAAAAAGACAACACATTGACTAACTCCATCATGTACTTACAAATTAAATGGGACACTCATCAGGACAAAAACTCTGTAATCACATTTTTTATTTTAGCTGACTGCTCATTTTGCTGCAGATTGTGTCAGAACAATGTGTTGGCTCTCACCTTGACAGTAGTAACCAGGGGTACAGGTGGTGCAGTTGTCTTGGTGAGTGTTGCTCATTTCAGAGCTGAACGTTCCTGCAGGACAGGCTAAGGGGATTGCTGTTCCACTGGGGCAAAAGGAACCAGCTGGACACACGGCCTGATCTGCTTTGGTGGACCCCCAGTCACAATAAAACCCTGCCTGGCAATCACCTGACGAAATGAGTTCACTGCTGGTTTACATGTATTCTAATACTATGACAAAAATGACAACTTTTTATTTATTTTCGATTTATCCCAATTAGATTCCATCTACCTGCTCTAAGCCCTCGTTGGCAGAATATCCCCGGGGGACAGAGAGATCCTGTCATGTTGTCACTTGGATTTGGTACCTTTGCACCCATCAGACACAGATAACCTGCCGCACACGATCCTGAGGGCTCCACCAAACCTTCGGATCCACAGAAATGGCCTGCCGGACACATTAAGCACTGACCTGCAAACAAATAGACCGGCAGCTGTGACATCAGCTGCCAAACAGCGAAACAAGCTATCTGCCTCATGCAATTCATCAGCATAAAGTGCGGACATGCTGTTAAAAGTATTTGGGGTGTGCTAACTGTAATTTGCTGAATTTAATTAATAAAAACATAATTAAGAAAAATCCGATTTCCACCTGTAGAGATAAGACCCTGGCTGGAGCTGTAGGTTCCTTTAGGGCATGGAACAGGCTGACTGTCCAAGCTATCTCTGGGACAGATATGCCCAGCTGGGCAGGGCAGAGGACTGGAAACTCCAAGAGAAGTCACTCTGGTGGGACTAGGATTCAGAGGCTGGCAGTGGAATCCCGCAGGGCAGGGAATACACTCTTCCTGGCCAGGTAAATCCTGGAACCAGCCTGGAAGAAGCATTATCATGGGAACTGTAAAAATCTAAAAATGATTAGGAATTCATAGCACTTAAAATGAGAGGCTTTGTAGAATTTGCTATGGATTACCAGGTGGACAGGGTTTACAGTCATCTTTGCCTTTGCTTCCAGGATTATTCTGGTAGAAACCAGCTGGGCAGGGTATGGGAACACTGGTACCTTCTAGACAGTAGTGGCCTGCTGGACAAATACCTGCAAAGTCACCTGATCCTGGAGAAGCAGACTGAGAACCCTCTAGACAGTAGTAACCTGGAGGTACAAAGAAAGTTTAACAAACTGAATCAGGTATCTTATGAATACCAATTTGCAGCACCTTATGGTGGGTGTAAATTTGACCAACTTTAAGATTTAAAAATAAGATTAAAATATTTGGAATTGTGACAAAAAACAACACAACTTTTGGTGCCACCACACAGAGTGAGGGAGACTCACTCTGTGAGTCAACTCTGTGCTGATGCTTGTTCTCCACAGCCAACTGTTAGAGAACAAGCATCAAAAAGCAGCATCTTGGCTCCACCACGTCTTTGCTCTCTAGAAGAGCAAAGACCCACTGTTGCATTCCCACTAAGCAACAGTGGGAATGCTTCCCACTGTTGCTTGGGAAGCATTCCAAGAAAAAAGCCTCATGTGTCTAATCATGTAATTAGCTAGATAAGACAAGCATGATCTATTTTGGCATCAAATACTCCACATGGATGCGATGGGCTGACATTGTTTTCTTAACAGGATAAAGAAAAATAGAAAGTAAAAAAGTTCTCCAGACACAAAACAACCTCTGAAAAACCTGTGGAGTTAGCAGACAAGAAGGGAGAAAAAGAGAGGATCCAGGACTTTGGTGGATACATTTATTTTATTTTATTTTGTTTACAGATCTTTGCAAAAAAATGTCAATAAGTTTGGGAGGAGCCATATTTACCTGGGAGGCAGGGACCAGAGACTGAAGAAAGACCAGGTTCTGAACAGTAAAAACCAGGACTGCAGCTCTGACACTGAGAAAGGTCTCCAAGCCCACTTTGCTCACTGTCACAAAATATTTTAAAAACACATGAGCAACTGATAATAAGACACAGGAAAATTAGGGTTGGCATGTTTATTTGTATCATTGTAAAAAGAAACCTCACTAACCTTTGACAATTGACAACTTGGAAAGAAATGTAAATACTTAAACAACTTAGCAAAAATCTAGGTTATCATATTCTCAAAACATTAAATCAGTTAATTTCACATTAAGTCATATTTTGCAGATAACATAACATGTGACAAGGAAAGATATTCAAAGGTTGAAGAGACACAACTCAATTTGCACCTGTATGTTCCTTTAGGGCACGGTTTTGGTGCAGAAGTCCCAATGGGGCAGTAATACCCAGGAGGACATGGGAATCCTGTCAGACTGTCTGATGGCGAATGCTCAAAGGCGCCGCCGACACAAACGTACCCCTCAGCACAAAGCCCACTGGGGAAAGTCCTTCCTGGAAGCACATTTCACTTTAAATGTTTCATTATACAGGAACAAGATAGCACTAAGATCAGTCTGACTTTTTAGCACTTCATTTAAATTCCACAAGCCTGTTTACATTTGGCAGACATCCACTGTGCGGATCAATGTCATACTCATTTTAGGCTTTTAACAATTCATTTGAAGTTGTGTTTTTCCAAAATGGGAGGATGTTATAACACTGGCAATAAACTTTAAAAGCTGTTTTCATAGCCTTCAGCATAATTGTTTGGGCATATTTGTCCACTTTAAATCAGCATTAGTAGATCTTAATCAAAATGTTGGTTTTCTGCCAGTATTTCAGCACCTATGCATAACACACACATTTGAATACGGTTAAGATCCCAAAAGGTTTATGTTAGTCTTTATTATTCATTTATTAAAAGCCAATTATTTTGTTCCAGGTCAATTGTGACGAGATCTTGACCATCAAACCCAAATCCTGATCGGTTTCTGACGATAAATGTTCATAAACTTCAAAAGGCTAGAAATCCAGCATTACTGACTAGAATAAAGCAGGTCTTCAATTGCCCTGGAGTGAATCTATCCTATTCTGAATCTCTCCACTCTGACAAAGAAATATCTCAAACAAATCACAACAAGCCTAAAATAACATGACACTCATGCTGATGATGAATGGCTGTGAACTTCTGACTGACACTGTAGCTTTCTGCACAGTGTCATTTCCTTACACTTTGAGGAATGTCTCCAAGTTACCTGCTCCTTTGCAGTACATGCCAGGGTCGCATGGTGTGCACTGGGACTGCTCTGCAAGTCCTGACAAGTTTCCATAGGTCCCTGATGGACAGGGATGTCGATTTGCTGATGCAGAGGGGCAGTAATGTCCTCTTTCACAAGGAAGGGGATGACTCATTCCTGTGTTGATGCAGAATTCCCAAAGAAACATTTCCTTTGCTCTCATTAAAAACTACATGAAAGAAAGCTAATTAAAATTCAGTTCTTCATCTGCTAAAAGTGTAGTCACTGTCCAAGTTATGATTTACCCTGATCTTGACAATAGAAGCCAGGAGGGCATGTTTCACAGGTCCCTTGGCCCTGTCTGTGCTGGTAGCTGCCAGGAATGCAGGGTGTCTCTCTCACACTGCCCTGAAATGACAATTAAAATGATTTTACAAGACTTTACACCTGGGGAACAGCAGCTATCAACTGTGATAACTGCAGAGGAGTGATAAGAATGGAGACAGACACAGCACAAGGTGAAGACTGAGACAGTCTTGATCCAGTCTGGGAGACAACATTAATTGACTGCAGCATATAGTAATCTGCTTGTCATACCAGAGCACTCTGCTGTGAGGAAATCTCATACAAAATTCAGCAGTGATGACTGACAAGAGCTTGAGGACTAATGGAACATGGCTGACCTTCTCACAATAATGTCCAAGTGAGCAGACATGCAGTTGTGGTCTCTGAGAGGTCTGTCCTTCAGGACAATAGTAGCCCTCTACACAGCGGCCACTTGGCTCAGTGCCACCTCTTTGATCGCAGTAGTGACCTGGAGGACATGGCTGACATGTCTCCACTGTGGATCCACCAAGGAAACCTGGGTTAGCACAAGATAAACATACCAGCAGAAGAAAATGTTTAACAATAGATCAATTGATTGCCCACAATTACACATAATTAAGTCTATCAAAGATCCGTTTTCAAGACATAATGATTTGTACATTAAATCACTTGTTATTCAGCTTCCATCTTACTTCAAAATAACAATGATTTCCTTAATCACAAAACATCAATTGTTGACATTTCAAAGCTTGTTTCACACCTTGTCAGCCTTTATTGTTGACCAGACAGAAGGTTTAGCGGCATTTGTATATTTTCTGAATGGGAGAAACGTCCACACCCTTACAGGTTCGTTGGGTCTTACAAAATTGATGTTGCATAAAAAATACCTAAGATTTGAATATTCTTTATATCATAAAAGTGAAGCGCTCAGCATCGGTAGTGCATTATCACCTAACACAAACTTGAAGGCCATGTTTATCACAATAATCCTTTTGAGCCGAAGTCAAAATGTTGGTTTAATATATAGATAATGTATTCAAAGTTGAAGCGTGCACTCTTCAAGTACATAACTCTTGAAGTTATGTACTTGAAGAGTGCAAATGAATCAGTTTCATTCTGTGAATGAAATAAATTTTGTCTTTTTACAACCACGGTTAATAGAAAACCTAGTGATAGGGTGACCTTCTGGCACTACCGCAGTTATTTTCCCTTTAGCCTCAATGAGTCTCCTTTACAGCCAGTTGTTGAAAATCAGGAAAAATTTAAAGAACTTTGGATTTGGACAGATGAAAAAGACTTAAAGATGGAGGGTATGATGACATGTTACAGTTACAGTTATGTAAAAAAAAAAAATTGATATTTTTTAAGTCTTTTTAAAATGTTTGCATTTTTAAGACTTTATAGTTAGTGTTCAAGTATTAATCTCCCAGTCTTTCAATAACACATAATTATCAAATGGTATTTTCAAATTTCCTGTCAACTTTAAACATTTTTTTAACTTAAAAACATGACGGGCCGTTGGATGAATGACTGCCGAGCGCCCCAACCACCAAGCTTAGCAAGTTTTCTGGTGGAAACTTTGGATCAAGTATTAGCCTCCAGATCTCTGTCTCATAGAGAATCAAACATTTTAAGGACTAGTACATCTACTACAATATTTAAAGAGATCAAAAGACGTGTCCACACAAATTGACCTCAATTGAATTGAAGGAGATGTTTTCTACACCCTCATAAAGGTAAAACATCTTTCCACTACTTGCCATATGTGGTATACAGGTGTAAAAATGCTCATGATGCTTTGTATAAATTGGCAAAACTAAGTAAGATTTTTGAAAACAGATTAAGAGAGATCCCCAGTTGGCAAGCACAGATGGCCATGATTTGTTCTAAAACAAGTTCACTTTGCCTTCATTAAAGAGAGGAAAGAACATGCAGCACCGGTTATTTTTTGGATATTTAAGAAAACAATATCAAATCAATATGTGAGATTAAATAATGAAAGCATTAATATAGATAAAAATGTAATTTGAATGCAAACTACAAAGTGCCTGCTCCCTCATCAGTTTCTAATTCATAGCCACACAAAGAAGCTACGGCAATCATTAATGAGCTTCTAGTTGTCTGCAGCGAGACGAGAATATAATTACACGATTAAACCATTTTATGACAATAATTATTTATAAGCGCCCAAGGGAGGTAAATATATAAAAACGCTTCAGCGGCTGTTTTCATATTTTTCCACATCAGTGAGCCACAAAGACAGACATTCAGTTTATTTGAGGACAACAGGGGAAAAACTGACAATGATAGCAGAAGAGGATTGGGTCCTGTTTATCTCAGCTCCGGTTTGTGACTGAATACTCATTATTTCCAACTCAGGATGGATAGGGATTACAGACGTGTTCAAAAATTGTTCTACAAGCAATTTTTTTCAGAGAAAATTTATCAAAGTAATTTAGTAATTTCAACTATATTCCAAAATGTCTCACTTTTAATGGTTCCTAGGGGGCATGGCTTGGGAAGAGGCGTTCCCACTGGGCAGTAGTGTCCAGAGGGGCATGGGTTGACGTAAGCGTCTGAGGACCCCCAGGGACAGTAATAACCACCCACGCATGGCCCTGCTGGTGCAGTTAGACCCGTCTGGTTACAGTAAAATCCGACATCACAAAGCTTAGGATAAGCGGATCCCAAAGGACAATAGAAACCTGAAAAACAACAACAAAAGCTGTCAATAGAACTATTCAACTGCTGTAAGATAGGAAACTCATGAGGATTATCTTTTTCTTTTACGCAAGCACTTGCCCCGCACACAGGCATAAACACTGAATCTTTTCTTTTCCATCTACCAGAGCTTCTTTGACAATTCAGAGGAACTAATTACTTTGCTGCAGAAATTTGAATTTGTTCTTTTATGGGCTGATATAAGCAACTACTTTATAGTGCCTTTATTCACATCATCACCACCACCAGGCTTCTTTTGAAGAGGGAGGTCACAATATGACATTCAGACTTTCACTGAATGTCATATTCAAGTGAGGTGCATCGAATAGAGGAGGCAGCTCACTTTGCATAACCATCAGCATCTTCTGCTGCTTTGACTGTCAGCAAAGATTGTTTAATCATAGAAAGTGCATGTAAACACTTTCTACAACTACTGTAAAATGCTCTGTCTCACAACATTCATTATTTTTTCAAATATCTAAAAATGCTCAAATCTTAGACACGCATTTGAGAGTACTTATATGTTACAGCAAATATAGTGACAATGTCATAAGATGAAAATGTCCACGGCAGAGGGGATAAAGTTATATTAGATCACACTTTAAGTGTGAGGATTTACTCACCCTTAGGACATATATCTCCTCGGTAGGTGGAACATGCATAACGTGGACTCTTGAGATGTTCTGCTGAGTGATTCACATTGTGATCAGAATCTGCCAGAGGCATCGCAGCTACTTTGATCCAGGTAGCATTTCTCCCTGCAGCTGAACATGGCAGACAAAGCTAAAAAACTGCTGCTTTTACATCTTTTATCAAACGGACAGTACACAAACAGAAACAGCTGTCTGTTTCTTACAGGGAAGGGGGAAATGGGGAATAATGCAAAATAGACTCTTTTTTTTTTTTTACATGTTATAATGTCATTCCCTCAGCAAAAACCTACCTAGAATGTTGCTTTGACTTATTCGTGCATGTTTAAGAAATCCCCATGAATCTCTTGTGGCAGTCATTCAGGAGTTCCTTAAAGCTGCAGTAGGCAACTTTCAGAAAAATATATTTTTTACATATTTGTTAAAACCGTCTCTTTGTCCAGACAAAATAAATTGAGAGTGGTAATTTGAGATAAAAAATAAAAAAAAATAGCTATAGGCTGCTCAGTGGTCTCACTGCCATTTGCAAAAATACACTGCACCAGGTCAAAAACAACCAATCAGAGTCAGGAGGAATGTCTTTGCAATGTCAGTCAAGCTCACATCTCAATCAAATCAACATACCAGATAAGTTTTTCTTTTGAAGGAATAACATCTCAATATGATACAAAGCTCAAAAAAGTCAATTTTCCATAATATCCACTAATGACACAAAACAGAGCCACTTGTGATAAGCCTCTCTAAAACAAAAACTTACTATGATATTTGAAAAATGTGTATAAAACAGCAGAATGACACAAACAATGGATTGTGTTCTTGCCAAAAATTATATATTTTTCGAGTCAATTCTACTTATATCGCACATTTTATAACAGGAATATCCTAAACAAATTTGTGGTTGTTCATTGGCAATACATAAAAACAATAGTTTTGTAGAAGCGTAAAGTTTCTCGGATAAGAAAATTGCCATTTTACCATGGTTTTTACTTTTCGGATTTCTATCAGTCAAAAGGTCAGAGCTAAAAGGATCGTTTTGACAAAACATTATCAATTATCATACTTTAAAAAAAGTTTTTCTCTATACCAAACCCAAATGAATGACCAATAGCATGTTTGTATTTTAACTTTCCTTTTAACTGTGTGTGTGTAGCATTAGCTTAAAGTAACTTTTCAGATCAAAACATGGCATAAAGAAAATTAGCCATGTTATGGACTTCTAGAGTTTGAGTCACATGACAACTAGTGTTCTAAGAAATATTCTTTGACAGCTTCATCAATGTGGTGTAACTAAATCCACATCACTAAAACACAGAATGACTAGGAAAGAGTTTGTTTTAATTGCTTTGGATCAATACCACTATTTTTCCCACTTCCTATGATAAAATATTTTGATGGCAGTTGTTGAACAGCGAGTTGTGTTGCACAACATTACACGTTAGAGTAATGATGCAGCTCAAAAACAGAGCAAAAATTATAATTTGACTTATAAATTCATAGCAGAATTTTCACTTAAACGATCAATTAAAACTGAGCTCAACAGAGAATGCTTTGAAATCTCTGGGTTAGGGGTCAGTATGTTTTATTTCTACACCACAGCCCTCTATCAACTATCTTGACTTCCTCCTCGATGGCTAAATCTCTACTGTAATTCTCCCTTTATGAGCCTTTGTTCAATCTGCAGTCTGGATTTTTTTCATCCATTCATCCATCCATCTTTTTCTACAGGGCTGCAAAAACATTTGGTGAGATACATCCTGAAGTCCACCACAAGGCAACACAGATAAACATGGGCAAACGACCATGTATGTTAACATGTTTAACACACATTGTGTCATGTTTGTTGTTGAATTGTGGGAGTGCCAGGAGAGAGCCCATGCATGCACTGGAAGATCATTCAAAGGAGCCAAGTAGAACCAGAACCCAGGAACCTCTTCCTAAAAAACAACACTGCTTCCAATGTGCCACTGTGCTGCCCTGTCTCTCTTATTTGTATGTATAAATGACTGTAATACAACTGAACAGAAAATGTTGTAAAATGTCCTACTAAGCAGTGAAACATTTACTGCACTACTTAAATGCTAAGAAATGCATAACAATACCAGATTGAGAAGAAAAGTTGGAGCAGGACAGGTTGTACATCCACAAGACCAAGTCTATTTCCATTGAGTAGGAGTCCAGGATTTCCACAAGACATTTTGACATGGAAGAGTTTGCTCGCGGTGTGGGGCTATCAGCACCTCCAGCACAGAAGAAACCGGCATGACATAAACCTAGCACAAAGAGGCATTAATTCAGAAGAGATGGGATTAAACAATCGGTTATTAAACCTATAAATATGTGGTTGTATTTTGTAATTATTTGATTTAAGTCTTAAAAAAAAAAGAAAAAGAACGTTCCACACCTGATACAATACAGGCATAGAGAGTCAGAATAAAGCAAGTTCCCCACCTGAGGGTTGTGAGGCTCCAGGAATGAGGCAGTATTTCCCTGGAGGGCAAGGACGGCATTGAGAGAAGAATAAAGCTCCAGGTTCTGGAAGAAAACTGCCAACAGGACAAGGTTTGGGTGACCCGCTTCCCTGAGGACAGAAGTGTCCCATAGGACAAACATCCCCGTATGGCTGGGAGACAGGTGAAGGCTCGGTGGAACCCTGGGAACAAAAATGTCCTGTAGTAGAAAATACGGACAAATATCCCTTTAAGGATTACTGAAATATTTTAAATTTTACCATACGAGCAAAAGTGTTCCGCAGAAAGAAATGAACAAATAATGTTAAACTTTAATCATAAAAGACATCCAATACAATTTTAACCTGGCCTGATTACTGATGTCACAACAAAATATTTTCTACACACACACACATTCTTTTCAAAACATAATCATACCTAAATGATTATGTTTAGGTATAGTTGAAGATACTGTAGATCTACAACTTTAACGCTGCTTTTTTATCTTTAAATTTCAATTTATATTCAGTCTCTGCTCCGGTTTGATAAGTTTATAGTTGAGGTATTCCAAAGCAAAAATAGATATCTAAAGAGTTCTTTTTGTTGTCTCCTTTATTACCACTTTTAATGTTTTCTTTTACTTTTTGAGATAATTTGTCTTACCTGTTATACATCTAGTTTGTTTATGACAAATTAGCGAAAATAAAAGCGATAAGCCTCAAGCGCTAGTGGAGTCCAACTTTCATGATACAGACTTATGACTTCATAAGTATATATCTATATCTATGACATAGACTTATGAATTCAGAACTATTATGTTTCTATAATTTTATCTTTCTGCTATCATGGATGTATAGGTGATCCTATATTTTGACTGAATTCTGTCTCAGTCATTTTCACATACATTTACCAAGTACTTATCACTCCAACTTGACTCTACAAAATGTTATTGTACAAAAATAACTTTTATTAGCTAGGTTTGTTGATACACTGCTTGTGAGCTTACAGACCTGGGCTGCAGGGCCCAGACGGTTCTGTCAGAGCATTGCTGTTACAAAAGTAGCCAGAGGGGCAAGGAGAGCAGTGGCTCAGGGACATCCTGTCAGCTAATCGACTGACATAACCCACTGGACATGGGGAAGGAACAGAAGAGCCTTCCAGGCAGTAAAAACCTGAAGAAAAAAAAAAACTCAACATGAAAAAAAAAGCTATGTACAAATTTAGAGCAGATAAACACATATGAACACTTAATTTACCAGGTGGACAGCTATCACAAACTGACTGTCCAGACAAAGCCTGAAACGAGCCTGGACTGCAGATGACTGGCTCTGCGCTACCAGCTGGACAAGCATAGCCAGGTGGGCACTGGTATTCTGTGAAATAATCAAACCCCAGATTGTTATTTTCCTTCCACAATGGCTACATTTTGGGGAAAAAAAGTTACATGGTGAGAAAAAAACTTCAATTAGTGTATGTATTAATCCAAAAATGTGGCAACTATCCAGTGTTTTAATTCATGCAGTGCATCATAATTTAAACAATGCAATGATGAAAATATTAGCTACAATAAGCAGAGCTAATACTCAACAAAAAAAAGCAACTCCACAGCATGAAAATGACACAACACAACTTTAAAACTGAAATGTGAAACATAGTGCAGAAAATTTGACAAAGTGCTCCCCAAGCTGCTGAAATGAAGTTTGGCATCTCTCTAGCATGTAATATAAGAAGAGACATGAAGTTCACCTGGGACATTTAATCACCTCTATGGCATTTATGCATTAGATACAATATGGAGATCAGCCATAACACACCCATAAACTTGAAAAGCGGTTCTGAGCTTATTTGGGTGTCTCTCTAATTAAATCAGCACAGGAGCTACTACTACAATTTATGCTCTGTTTTATTTACCATAGTAAGTACAACTTGATCAGTGCCTCTGTGTTTACATTTTTGTGCATGCTTTGTTTTACTGAACCCTCAGTTGGTTCTGCTGGAGGTTTCTTCCTATTAATTAGGGTGTTTTTCTATCCTGTCACTAAAAACATGGTCAGTATGAAGGATTGATGCAAAGTCAGCATCACAATGCAAGTTATAGTCCTCTGTCGCTACATGCTCATGCAGGAGAAGTGAATACTGCAAGTCAGCAACTGGATGCAATCAGCTTGAATTCAATAGAAATTAAACCAATTATTTAAGTCATCCAGCATTACATAACTATCCTTTTTGTTTTTCTAATTGGGTTAAATCCAGTTATCAACTCCATACTGTTAAGTATTGTGGACATAATTTATTTCTAATTAGACAAATTATAGTAACTGTTTTATGATATTTTATGACTGCTTAAAAATGCTATATCATTTTACAGTGAGCATGAACCATTTATGGCTACAATAATTATGATAATTGTTATTAAATTGGATAGCTTTTCTAATATTCTCTTCTTCACATTAGAGCTCATTCTGTTTGGTTACTGCTTCCATTATACAGTTCATCCACTGTGAATCATTTCAAAAAGGAGTTCCTGAGTAATTCTTTATTCTCATTGAACAACTGCCTCCTACAAATATTTCTTTCTAATTGCCTGGAAACTGCAACTCACAGAAGAGATTTATTATTTTTTTTCACAGATATGATTTGTACGATGTTGTGAATTACACCTGGCTGATGTCCAGACGGTGATCCTGTTGGACAGAACCATCCCGGGGGACAGATGAGGTCCACGGACGTCTGAGCCCACGAAGGGCAGTAGAACCCTCGCTGACAAGCTTCACAATCGTCCTCAGAGTGAGCTGCAGTCCTCCCCAAGAAAGTACCTATTCAAAGAAGATAAATGACCCTACATGCAAAAATGATTCACAGTCCTGCTTCCTTTTGTCACATACACACATATAACTATACAGACTTGAAAGGGAATGGGATAATTGTCATATGTGCTCTACTGCTCCATTTACTCACTTAATTAAGTACCTATCTGACCATTCTGACAGCTTTATTTGGACTCCCATTAGGTTTTACATCTCTCCATAATGTTGTAGATACATTAACCTATCACACATCCCCCCTGGGGGAATTATAGCCCTTCGCCATACCTATTGAAGAAGTGTGTTAAATGTGTGAGGTCAGAAGCATTTCTCATGTGTGGGTGTGACAAATCATTTCTGTGGGAGCCTTGTCAACAACGCAGTTGTAGCAAAAGATAGAACACCCACAGTTCTTGTCAGGAGTTCATATACACGCAGTATAATCATAGATGTTATAAAAAGCTCCTGATGATTAATGTTGGTCTAAAAACTAGTTTGTGTTTTAAATCCTTGACCTGTAGAAGTGAAATTCATTTTGTCTAAAACTTGCCACCTGTTGATTTGAGGTGAACTTAAATAATTGGGATGTGATTTCACCCTTATTCCATCTACTTTGCACCAATACCTCTTGAGCAAAGAAAAAAAAACTCAATATGGTGCAGTAACATGTTCAGTGGTTCAGTGTCTTTTTATATGAACATTTTGTCCCTACCCTAGCCCAATAGCATTCTTGACTCATCAGACTATAAAACCTCTCTCTCAGATTTGAGCTGGTGAAAAGCCCAGAAGCAGATTTCAAGTTTGAAAGAGATGTTTCTCTTTAAAAAACAACTTTGGGTGGTTTTTCTTAAGTGAAATATTGGTTTAAATGCTTATTATTGTAAAAAAAAAAAAGCATTACTTCAATTGGCAGATTATTTCACTTAAATCAAGAAATTGTTCCCAATGTTATAAGTGATTCTGCCAATCAAATTAATACTTTTCATCAATATTAAGAAATTGCTGACTTAAAACAGGCTCCCATTTATTGATGAAATGTCACTTGTAAGTTAGTTCTGTCTTATTTCAAGTGTAGTAAGATATTTGCACTAGACAA
Source organism: Alfaro cultratus (assembly GCA_903066825.1). Classification (NCBI taxonomy): domain Eukaryota; kingdom Metazoa; phylum Chordata; class Actinopteri; order Cyprinodontiformes; family Poeciliidae; genus Alfaro; species Alfaro cultratus. Next base: position 24,606 of record CAEFZX010028060.1, on the reverse strand, counting down.
AACTAAATCAAAAATATTTGATTTTTGATCTCGTACACTAGTTCCTTTATGTAAACGGCTGACTTTAAATGTTAGTTTTTTCTTCATGAGCTCTGTCTGTGCATGCAGTCTTTCCACCTGGAGGACAAGGGCTTGGTGTTGCGCTGCCTTTAGGACAGTAGTATCCTGCGGGACACACATCCCCATGGACTGAATCGCCATCAAATCTGGCTGAAGATTTCACTTCACCTGGAACAGACAGTTCAACTTTATTGGATGCCTTTATTGGCAAGTTGTCTAACAGACCAAAATATTTACCAACCTTTGTAAAACTAAGAAAAAAAACCTTGCTAAAACGTTTAAGATTATCAGAAAAATCTTCAAGGCGCAAGAGAAATGCCTAAAAATGTCTGTTTTGTTTGGGTTTTTTTACAAAATTTGAAATTTCACTTTGAAGGTATTTTACAAAAGCCCTGCTCAGAATGTTGCAATGCATTTATTAACATTATTTAAAGGTCAAGTCATGAACGAAGTGCTACCAGTCATATTTCTCAAAGGTGATGCAGCTTGGGATCCCTCTCTGCAGTAGAAACCAGGATTGCACAGTCCAGATGGGGAAGATGCTCCAGGCTTGGCACAGTAGTGGCCAGGCAAACAGGGCTGACATACTTCTACAGACACTGCACCTAGTATAATATTGAACAAGACAAGAAAACTATTGATTGAAAGAAGAAATAAGGTATGGGATGATGCTGTAATCTCAAATATATCCAGGCTCTGACATACAGAAGGCTTCTTCCTTTCAGTACAAAAATTAGCCCCATTGTGAAAAAAAAAGCAAGTGGCATTTGAATTATTTAAAAGCACACAATAAATCAGGCAACAAAATATTTAAAAGTCTCCATTCAGGTCATTGTTCTTTTCATCAGCCAGTAATTATTTCTGATTTATTTTTACTTTACTTAATTCAATGTACCAAATTGAATTCGGTTTTCGGCGAGTTGTCATATTAATATAATTGTAACTTTTTATATGTAACTTTAAGAATTACATTTCTATTTTGATGAAGAGTACCTCAAATAACTTAAATTTACCACCTGCTTTTTTTCTCAGTGAGATATTAGAAAAAACATAAGTTACTTTTTTAAAGTAATTTTATTAAAGCATTTATGATTTTTTTATATAATAAATTTTTCATTTTTCTTCAGAATTTAAATATATCTTTGCAGTTAAATAATTCTTCTTTTTACCAATAGTTTTTCTTTTCACTTAGCTATATGAACTGATATATAAACACTAACAACTTTGTTGAAAATATAGGCAGTCCTAAGGGCTAAACAATTTTCAATGTGATGTCTGTTTGGAGTGCCATAGTTGACTATTTATTTTCATAATTCTGTATGTAATGTATCAGCTTTTTTTAATGAAGGTTTAATGTCACCATCTATGGAGCTAAAGGTGCCTGCAGGGCAAGGAACCATGTAGCTTGTGCTCTGCGGACAGTAGGACCCTGCAGAGCACCGCCGTCCTGTTGGACCCTCCTCTGGTTGGGCCGAAAGAGAACCTTGAACACAGTGGTAACTAAGGAGAGAGAGGTCATTACAGCAGAGGTAAACTGAGGTAATATGTGGACAAATAATAGAGAAGCAAGATAGAATCAAACTGAGAGAATTTTCAATCTTTCTGCAAACATCGGAGTGTTTATTTACCCTGGAGAGCAGAACCCTGAGGGAGAAGCCAGGCCTGAAGAACTGCAGTATCTCCCAGGAGGGCAGGGCTCACAATCAGACTTATTGGACAATCCCATCTGGCTGCTGAAAGTGCCAGCTGGGCATGGGAACGCCACACCAGTCTGGGTTCCTGTAGATAAACATGTATTGAATCTACAGATGGTTGAGGGCGAAACATCAAAGAACATTTTATTATGACCATGCCTATCTCGATTATGCTCCGTAATAACCATTTGCATAATTGGAAAGCAGTTTAGCGCCACAGTCATTCATTCAGGAGTGCAAATAGAACAAGTTCAGCAGAGCACTCTGCGGTATTCAGACAAGCAATCTCTCCGAGGTCGAATGCAACACAACCTGTGTCACATTTATCGGTGACGTTATAATGCAATGAGGCTGTACATTTGTCATGAATGTATTGTTATGTCCGATGTACCGTAGCTCACCAGGTGGGCAGTAATGTCCTTTAGGACAAGGCACAGGAGTGGAAGTTCCAGTCACCTGGTCAACATCTGCGCTGACCAAGCCAGGACAGAAAAATCCTGCAGGACATTCAATGCAGTCTGCCTGTAAAGAAGTAACATAGAAAAAAACTGAATGTACATCCACTTAATATACTTATTGTGATTATTTGGGATTGAGATTATTTAACACATGCTATTAAGTTGTATTTCATTCTGAAATATGGCGGAAAAAAAAAAAAAAATTTGTCCTCCTCACCTGACCTGGCAAATTCTGATATGTCCCAGGCAAGCAGGGCACCTGTCTACCAGATCCAGGTGGGCACTTGCTTCCTGGTGAGCAAGTTATAGAGTTCTGCAGGTTGCTGTTTTCTGTGCCTGGACAGTAAAAGCCTGCTGGACAGACATGAGGAGGAAAAGAGAGCCCTCTGCTGACACACAGAAAACCTACAAAACAGAAACATTTGTTAGGCAGTCACTGATGCAGTTTCTTAGGATTACTGCCAAATAATTCAAATTAGTTCCAACCTGGAGGACAAGGCAGGCAGTCGGAGATATGACTGTTTCTGCTCTTGTTGCTGTAATACCCTGCAGGACAGGGAAGTGGTGCCGAGGAGCCCTGAGTGCAGTAATGTCCTTCAGGACATCTATCACCCGTCACCCCTCCATCCTCTGGTGTGGACGACCGAGCACCTGAGACACAGTAGTAACCTGCATCACACAGGCCGGATGCAGCATCTTTGCCAGGAGTCGCACAGAATGAGCCTGTTGGAAGAAAAAATGAGAAAAGCCAAGATATCATTTCTATGCCGCTGGAAATATATCCTGGAAAAAAAAAAAAAGCGTTGTAAAATTTGTGAACCTATGCTAAAGTACATAAATCTAGACATTTTAACAACCGACTCTGAAGTGGACTATTTTAGCAACAGAGTTTTTAATTACAGTGATGATCATTAACAAAAACATAACCCTGGGTCAACTGCTGAATCTTTAATTAATCATTAGCAGTAAATGATGTGTGACCTGGAGGGCATGGCAGGCAGTCCAGGGGTTTTGTCATCTGAGTGCGAGGATTGAAACTTCCAGCTGGACACGGGAACTGGTATTTGGACCAGGTTCCGGTCGGGCAGTAATGACCGGGCGGACACTCAAAACTTCCCAGCAGAGAAGTGTTACTTTTGCCAGGGCAATAAAATCTGTCCAGGCAAAACAGGAAAAATAATAATTTTGTTGTTGGCTTCTGTCGAATGCAATGAATGATGATTGTCCTGTGCTCCTGTGCGTTATGCAGAACAAACAAGAAAACCAAAACTAAACGACAAATGACTTGCATTCAAAAACATCAGAAGCAGATTCCTTACACATGCCATAGGAATATTTACAGATCCTGCACCTTCTGCTGTGTATGCCTGTGAAAATCTGTCAGCTTACAGTTCATGGAGACCGTGTGAGTCTTGATAAGAAAGCATACCCCTGGGGACAGACACTGCAGCTGGCTTGGCCGTCTTCTGTGCTGATGGTTCCCGGGGGGCAGCACTGAGGAGCTGAAGAACCCTCTGAACAGTAATAACCTGCTTGTGCAGACAAGTGCCATGAAACAGAGAAACACACAATCCGCAAGAAACAGGGTTTGGTTTCTGATCCCATCAGAGCAGCTGCTTCTGTTTGGCATGCTAAGCTTGACAGAGGCTGTTGTTTACTTGTACGCTGAGCTTGCTTTCAGGTTATGTAAATGAAAAACATAATTGCTTGTTTAAAAATCCCGGTATGTACTGCTTGTTAAATGTCTAAAAAACATAGTTTTGTATTAAGGTTTACTGCTTGAGCAACAATAAAGACCTGACCTAATAATGACCACATTTGTATTATTCCTCCAGTAGCTCATTTCCTCCCCAGGATAATCTGTTAGCCACTAAGTTTTTTAAAGAAGACACTATAGCTGATATCTCAAGAGTGCTTGAGCACCTTTTGGGCATGGCCCTGCACGGTCGTCCTTAAGAGGAGGGTCAGGACGATCTGCACCCTCCACACAGAAGAAGCCTTCCCAGCATTTTCCCGAAGGTGCCGAGAGTCCCGCTGAGTCACAGTAGTAACCTGGGAAACATGGCTGACAATCTTCCTATAAGAAGATAAAGAGCCTGTTTTAGTTCAGACCAAAACTCTGGGAGTAACTTTTCTGATAACATTATACGATGCATTGAGAAGGTATTCATAACGCTTACACTCGTAGCACCAGCAGCCTTAGTGTATTTTATTGAGGCTTTATGTTATAATCAGCATAATAAGGTTGTAAAGTGGAAGAAAAACTATGTGTGCTTTTAAGTAAAAGCTGAAGAAAAGCTAAAGAAAGGTTTTCACATAGTATGATGCTGCCATTGCTATGTTTTGATTTGTGTCTAAAACTTTTACTTTTTGCCTCTGTGGCTCTTAGTTTTTGTAAAAGTAAAGAAAGTTTTGTCAGTGTGAAGAGGACAAGAGAATCACATGCAGAGTGAACGTAACCTCGGAGGCCACTTTGGTGATGTTGGAGAATGTTCCAGGTGGACAGGGCTGAGGATGGATGGTGGCCTGGGGACAGTAGTGTCCAACAGGACAAGGTCCTCCTTCTGGCGAGAGACATGTCTCAAACTGAGCACTAATAGATAATCACTACCAAATTGACAAAGACATTAGCAAAACAACATCTGGGATCAGTTACAGTAAATGTGTGATTTTGCAGAGCATTTGTGTAAAGACATTTGTTTACCTGCAGCCTGTGAGAGAGGCTGTGGAGAGACGTTTCCATGTGAACAGTAATATCCTTCCTGGCACGGTCCAGTGACAGCTGTGGCATTTCTGGAAGAACAGTAATGGCCTCCGTCGCATTGTCTGCACTGGGAGACAGACCAATAGCCAGGATCTGGACCGTAGGTTCCTTCTGGACAGCTTCTCAAGGCAAATCCAGTCCCTTCAGGACAATAAAATCCTATAGGACAAAAACAGAAATCATGGAAATGGAGAAATATGAAAAGATTAAAAATATTTGGATATATTTCTATGCTTTTTTGTGTCTGCTTTTGGCAAAAATATCATGGTTTAATTTAACTGATACAATTTTTTATTTATTTTTTTTCCCAATTTTGTTTATGAAAAATAAGCAAACAAAAGAACAAACAACATACCTTCCGGACAGAGGTACAGAAAGCCAGACACACAAAACCAGCCTGGGAGACAAAGCTCGCACTGAATCGCATGTGTTACAGCCACATAAGTCCCTGGATTGCAGGGTAAAGGTTCAACAGTTCCCTCGGGGCAGTAGTGACCCTCAGGACAGGGTCCTCCTGAAATCCCATCACTGGGGGTTGATGTGACAGCACCCTCTATGCAGTAATATCTGCAGAAGAAACACGCCAAAACAAAATCGGTTTGATTACGAGATGGCTTGAATGACTTTGACTCAAACAAAATAAAAACAAAACACAGAATAGATGTACCCTTTACTGCAGAACCCGCTGGGCTTAGTGAGGCCAGCAGAGTCACAGTAAAATCCCCCCAAACAAGCTTTACAATCATCTGATCTATGCAAGCCTGAGCTGTTTGACAAACTCCCCACAGGGCAGGCTTTGGGAGCTCCGGTGCCTGTAAAGACAACAATAAGAAAAACTGCATTAAACAGGAGTTTGAACAAAAAATAAAATAAAGTAATGTTGAAATTATGCACGCACATTGTTTGGCAAAACTATATAGTGTGGCAATGTTTCGCACAGTATGATCAAAGTATAAGGGCAAGTGTACAAGTGAGACACTCCTATGAAGGAACGAGTGTTGGGTGCAGCGTTGGCTTACTCACAACAAATCGGTTTGCCCTGCAGCAGCATTTCTAAGAGATGGGTCAGCCAAGTGAAAGAGGGCATGTGTTGGAATTATTTCAAAGACATCAGGAAAGCAGAAGCCGAAAGATGCGTGTTGTCAGAACTTGCTAATGGCCTCCAAATGGTAATTAGCATGAATAATACATTACAGCCATACAGTGTAATGGGCCAAAAGGGTAATAACGTCCTCCTCTATTCATTTGTGTACATTGCGCTTTTATCATACGGATGTTTATATCCATTATATTAAAAAACAAAAACAACGCTTTAGCAATGTGCAGTGCATAAACAGCTACAAGCCGATTGAGCAGAAGCTGGCAAATAACCTGAGGGGCAAAAGTGACCAGGTGGGCATAAGGAGCCTGAGAATCCATCCTGGGGGGAAGGAGAAGACGCCCCAAGCTTGCAGAAATATCCAGCATGACAAGGTCCTATGGATGAAAGGACACAACAGATTTTTTCAGTAATTTTATTCAACACATCCATACAGCCCTCTAAAGATTTGTAGAGACCTCATTTAACAAGAAAATCACACAAATTGAGTTACTTTTAATCCAACAGTTCCAACTGCTGTGGAAAGTTTGTTAGTAAAACTAAAATGCACCAGATAATATAAAGGGTTTACACATAATAAATCTAGACAGTGGTAGCTGGATTGTTGTCAGGACATCTGTGTCCACCTCACCCGTCGGCTCCGACAGTCCAACAGAAGGACAGTAGTGTCCAGCAGTACAGGGGACACACCCTGCTGGGCTGCTGGTTCGCTCACTTGGGTTGAAGGAGCCAATGGGGCAGGGGTATTGGTTGGCTAGGGCTGTACCTGCAGGACAGTAATGCCCTTTAGGACAGGGCCTGGGAGAGGAGGCATTGACAGGACCCAGTCTCAAGTCACAGTAGTACCCTTGAAAGAGGAGAAATGCTTATTTTTAAATTAATTGCCAGTACAGATCAAAAGTGGATATGTTTGTACCGCTGCCTGTCATTTTTCAGTACTGCATACAATCTATTCAAACTCGCATTATTGTAAAAAAATCAGATTTTACAAAGACATTTTTAGACCTTTGAAAGTTGTCATTTTAGTTGGACAACAGCGATAAATGGCTAAGTGGCTATTTTTAAAAATCAGAAAAACTGTTAAGTTCTTGAGTTGTTTTGGTGTTTTGATTGTTTAATTCTAGTTTGATTATTTTGTGTTCCGTAGTTTCTTTCTTTCTGTCATGACGTGTGAATTTGAGGATGGACCAAAATGCAGACAGGAGCTGGGAGAATGGATCATGTAGAAAGTATTAATGAAAAATTAAAAAACAAAAACTCATAGGGGGCACAGGGAGCCAAAGCAGAACAAAAACAACTCACGATCCTAACAAAAACATTCATAAAACTTGTTGAGATTAAAAAGAGTTTCAGTCTCGCTCACCAGCGTCACAGATCATGCATGATCCCTGTTTGTCTCTATCCTGGTATGTTCCTGATGGACAGGGCTCTGGAGTTAAACTACCCTCTAAGCAGAAATGACCAGAAGGACACGACAGAGCTGTTGCAACACTCTGACCAGGAGGACACCAATATCCTAAAGTGTTAAATAGAGTACAGTCAAAATATAAAAGTAAAACATGAGAGTTTTAACAAAGAAAATAAAAACAGATAGCAAACTTTTTTCTAGTATTTTTTACAAACAAACGTATGAAACAGAGTGTGGATTGACCTTGGCTGCAAGGTCCAGTAGGAATCCTAAGTCCCGCTTCTCCACAGTAGAATCCGGCAGTACATGGCTGACAGCTATCCTCATTAGTTAGACCAGACAGAGAGGAGAAGCTTCCAGGTGGACACAACTCTGGCTGTCCTGATCCTTCCCCTAGACAAAGAAAGAGGTCAAAAAGTCATCAGTCATTCTTCTATTCATTCATCTTATTTGCACATCAATTGCCACTGCAGGGTAATGAAGAGGGGCAGATAATTTATAGCTAAATAAACTTGGCTGAATATATGGGCAAAACTCCATGTGCTTTGGCATTCTATTAACAAGCTAACACACAATGAAATAAACTGAGTCACACAGATACAGACAGGTAATTTAAGAGTTTTATCTACCCAAATCTGTTAGATTGTTTCAGGTCTACAGCCCATCCAATTTATTTTCCATTTTCTCTTTCGAGAAGTGAAAGTGGAAAGATAAAATCAAGATAAAAATAATAATAAAAAAAACCAATACCTCAGAAGTACCCTATTGCTCTCTGTTCTATTTGGCTAGAAAGAACAATTTATAAAAGTTATGTATTTCAGTGTGTCCACCCAGGTTGCACTCCCCATTTAGCAATGTAACACTGATTTTTATCAACAAAAAGAAAGTGTTATCTTTCTGGCCTTGGTCGTCCATTACTATTTGGAATGGTTGTTGCAATACAAATGTATCATTTCCTTTTATAATGCACTATATATCTATTTTCCTACTAGTGCACTTTAACTTCACATAGTTTTTAGCTTGCTTATGTGGGTCTCACCGCAGTATGTCCCAGGAGGGCAGATGTTGCCTGTTATCCCATCGGTTGGTCTGCTTTCGGTGGCTCCTTGAACACAGTAATACCCAGGAGAGCACGGCCCCACTGGCACAGCTAAACCTTTTCGGATAACATGAAAACATTGTTATTTTTGACTTAATGCAACCAGCTCATTTTGAAATTACGCAATTAAAAACAGAGATTTTCAAATCATTTCAGCTTTTTTTTTTTAAAATACTGGCAATAAAAACAAAATTAATGGAATGATGTGGTCTACAATTAATTGCTCATTTAAAGGTTTGATGGCAGGATTATTTGAATTTGTAAAATGAAAAACAACAAGGACACTGCTCTTTTCAAGTGGGAGACCCAAACTTTGTTTAAAAAAATTTGCAAAACTGAAATATGTTCCAATCCTAATCGAAGAGTTATATTAACACAGAGATTAAGCCTGCTAGTGTTAGTATGGCGCTTTAGCAAACAGTTTTTGCTGAAAAGAGATTTTGGTTTAATAAAGACTATAGCTGTAAGCCTAGGTGTAAAATGAGATACATGATTAGAAGCAAGTACAGAACTATGCAAATGATGTGGGATGTGTTGTCAGTTTAATGGTTTTCCTACTTTTCATACCTAATATCAGTTATTAAACACTAAGTAAGTGAAACTATCTTGACAAACAACTTAAAGCGAGAGTGATCGACAGTGCTAAAACATTTTCCCTGCTTGATTGGTTATTTCTGACCAGGAGTGGTGTTTTTCTGCAGATGGCAGGAGGGCCACAGACAGGAGACAGATAGTCATTTTTTTTCACAAATTATCTGACTCATTATTCTGTCGTGCCAGCGAGACAGTTTTCAGAAATATGCAAAAACAGTATTTTAACTACTGCACCTTTAAAATGGTAACTTAACGTGAAATGTCAGAGTGTTGGGGCTTTTCTTAAACGGCGACTAAAGTCTGAAGAATTGTTGTTTTAACCACCAATGCTGCAGGTTCTGAATCATGTGGTTTAATTGTGCATTCAAGTTTTATGCAGAATTAGAGCTTTAAATTTCCTAAATTAGACAGGAGATCACCTGAGGTTAAAATGCAAAAGGTAAAATTTAAAGTTTTTCACTAGTCCTAACCTTCACATCTTATCATTAAATCATTTTCACATATGGTACTATATAAAGTGTACATGTGAACATGTTCAGTTTGTGCTTAAATACATAACACACAAAAAATACACTGCTATTAGCCAGTATTGCAGTGGTTGGATTGTCACTGGGCGCAGCAATTAGTACATCCTCCTGTTTTTGCAATTTGCAAATGGATATCGGTTAAGTTTAGTCTAGCATCATTGCTATATGCACATTCTAATTTCAGAGGTAAATGAAAAACCCAGCACTTGTATTGTTGTTGTCTGCTTATACAGCAAAGCTCTCTTTATAGTTTCTGTGTCAAGACAAAAACTGCTTACTTCAACAACAACTCATTTTGGCCGTTATTTATCACTGTATTTGCATGTAAAAACTAGATTTTACAATTTCTTGCATACAACTACAGGAGTACCATTTGAGTACCATTACCTAAGTAAGAAAGTTCAAGAACTCTGGGTCTAGTTAATACTCTGTTGGAGCAACATTTTAACACAGGAACTCAAATTAGGACAAGTCAGGAAAACAGAAACCACAGTAACTGGATTGTCAGTGATTGAGTAAGAAGTGCATGATCAAAATATCAATATAGATTATGAAATCCTGGTCAAATGTAGTGTGTTACTTTCCTCTGAAGTTATTAAGCTTTCAACCATATACTTGAATCAACTTTCATATGGTATCATATTGGGTCTCAGTGTCAGCATATCTCTAATCTCTGATCATTACGTGTTTGTCTTTAATGTAAAAATGAGTTAACTAACTAACTACGTGAAAAGCAAGATGCTTAATCAGTGAAAACCATCCAATAAAATAAATACTTATGACAAAGATTCATCACTGCTGCCACCTCTTTCTCATTTTAGCGGGAATAAGATGAAGTGAGAAACTATCCAGAAATCTGATCTATCAAAATGTAAGCCATTGCTTAGAGGCAGGTTTTGTAGCCCAGAGTGTGAGGGGGGGGTCATTAAACTTCTTATCAGCACTCTGCTCAAGAATCAATGATGCATGTTGATGCATTTGTGCACAGGGCATGGCCTAATGCCACAGCCATGAAGGCATCACTGAAACTGATTTATTTATGTTCCGGAGCAACAAATTCAGGCACCCATGCAATGTCAGGTCAGAAAACTTTGCTTGAATAAAAAGTTCCACATTATGCTCATATTTCTAAACAACAATGGTCTGCAGGTAGAGGTATAAAGTACAACTTCTGGAAAAAAACGGATGTCTTAAACTCCATAAAAACATTACAAAAAATAGTAAAATATTAAATAAAGTTACAGAAAAGCTACAACTCTGAAAGAGATTTTTATGCACAAACTTGTGTGAATGGCCACTCTGCTCGATGAAAACAAAGAGCTTAAAGCAGAAAGCATGAGGCAGGCAAAGGGAGATATGCAGTTTGCTAATGTGTTAAAGCTTTAAGATGTAACTTTGTTGGAACTATGTGTTAAACTGGCAAGCCTGAGGTCCAGAGCTGCCACCAATGGAAAGCTCTTTGAAATGAAAAACGACAACAAAGGAAGTCTTGCACTGCTGAACAGCTGGAGTCCGACACCAAGGAAGAAAGCTACAAGATTTTCCTTACGAAATTAGAGAGGAGGGTGTTGGAAAAGAGGAGACAACGTACCACTGCAGCTAGATGTATTTAAAGTCTAGCTGCAGATGGATTGACCTTGGCATTTGCCAAGGTCAATCCATGGCAAATGCATGGATTCACCTTCACAAATGCAGTGAAATAATTACTTAATTTGTCATAAATTCACATTTTACTGCTAAAGCCAAGATTTTTAATCTGATATGATTGTGTTGTAAGTTCCAGAGACACAGATTGACTACGGTAGTTAGAAAAGACAGTCTGGCCATATAAATAGAGCTGTCGTGTTAAGGCGTCAGAGGTGAAAAATCTTACAGTGCACTGCTCCACTCCGCATCTGCAAACCTACCAGGATATTGGCTCTCAGGTATACTGACAGACCCAGCAGAGACAACATTAATCAGATAATCCTCCCAGGTGTCAGAACTTTGAAGGAGCTGAGCTGAGGAGCTTTAATCCAAAGTCATTTACAAAGGAGGATACAATAGTGCACCAAATACTATGCTAACCAATGCTGAAAGAGAAAGTGTAGTAGACAGTTTATGGAAGCACATGGTAGCTTGTAGGTTTTCAGATTCTCTCTGAAGAACCAAAACTGTAAAAGTTTTCTTGTGGAAGAATCTGTTTACATGACATTTGTGCACTTCACAAAAAAGTTTATTTTATTTAAAACTGTTACTCTCATCTTTATGTAACCAGAAAACCCCCGTTGATATTAATACTCCCTTTTACAAAATGGTCTTTGTCAAGTAGTAAGAGGTTTTAAATGCACTCTCAATCATAAAATCATACAACATAAACAAGCTTTAACAGAATATTAGATAGTCAGGAAATTGCTTAGACACTCAACTGAAGGTAGAGGATCAAGGAGGGAAGAAAGTAACACGACATGTCTAATAATCGCCCTGCAAATACCATCCCTACGATAACCAACGGTGGTGGCATCATGGCATAGAACGATGATTTATGATGATGGGAAGATCAACAAAGCTAAAAATCATCAAAAACTGAAAGGAAACCTTTAACAGGCCGCAAAAGCCTTGAGAATAGGGTCAAGGTTCACTTTTCAGTAGGACAGAGATCCCAACCATTGTTGGCATAGCTCCAATGACATGGTTAAATGTTCAAGAGCTTTTTACAACACTCCAATAAAATACCCTAAAGTCTGAGACTACAGAATGACAAGATTTGAAAAGGTTTGAAGTGGTAGGAATACTTTTTCAAAGCATAAAGAGACAGAAATGTATTAGGAATCAGTCAGTCTCCACAAAGATTAAAAGCTGTTATGGTTTTTAGAATCTAAATACCTGATTTATTGCAGAAGGTTCCTGGAGGACAAGGTATAGGCTCAGAGCTGCCCAGAGGACAGTAAAAGCCAACTTGACAGCGCCCCCCTGTGGATGTAGCTGGGCACAGGCAGTTGGCATTTGTGTAATTATCAAGGTCAAAGGGCTGAGAGTTCCACGCTGCTGACACACAGAACCAACCTGAGAGGAACAAAAAGCACAAAATGACACAAATAAGGCATCATGTGACTTTCTCAGCGTGGGTTAAAACATGAAATCCAATGTTGCAGGAAAGGAAGCAACACAGGCCAAGGTGAGAAGGATGAGTCACTGCTACTGCTGAGAAAGGAGATGATTTAATAACCCAGGCAGGCGTACTTCAAGTTCCAACCTTAGAGATGTGGGTAGTATATGACTGAGGATTCTCCTGTGCATCTTTGTGCATGAATAAATGATATGTTGAAAATTATTCAAAAGCTTTTGTTGCAGCTGAGACGCTGCCTCTGTTGGGTTGTGATGTTTCATGCTTCATGCACAACCTTTGTTCTCTTCTTCAAAGTCTTAAAGGCTGCTTCGGACAGGTTTGCCTGGCCCTGAAGCCAAAACAGGCTGGCACGGAGGACAACGTCCTGACACTGGGAAACTAGGCTGCGTGACTGTGACTGTGCGCTCGGAAGAAATGAACAAAGACACCATTACTCACCAGCCTTGCATTTTCCAGACACTTTGGTCAGCCGCTCCTTCTCACAGTAGTGTCCTGGAGGACAAGGCAGGCAGCTGTCCAGACTCTGAGTCATGGGCTCTGGGTTGTAGTATCCACGAGGACAAGGAAACTGGGTGGCATGCTTAGTTCCTATATATTCAGCAAAAAAATTAATAAAAATAAAAAAAAAACATTAATTTCATTCAGATATTTACAAAGCAACAAAGCTGAGGAGGGAGGTTTACTGAGTCAAAAACTATACAGAAGTGCTAAAAATATCTCCGCCTGCTATTCCGGCCGTTTCTCAAGATGTATATGACTGATAGCCTTTTGGATGACGGTACCATCAGGACAGTAGAACCCAGGGGGACAAGGGAACTTGGTGAAGTTGTCGGTCTTTTCTGGGCAGTAATATCCTGCTGGGCAGCGGGAACACGCCGCCTGACCTGTGAGGTTGCTGTAGGTTCCAGCTGAGCAGGCCACTGGGCTGAAGCTTCCCTCAGGGCAATAATGACTTGATGGACAAAGTCCTCCTTCAGAGCCTGAAGAGGAAAATTAAATTAGACGTGATGGAAGGATGCTGAACCGATCACTGCTTCAAGCCTTTAATGTGATGAATCTGGTTATAGTTACAAGATTGTAATCACTTATTCACCCTCACACATTTTCGCCAGCCATTGTTTCTCTCCTAAAGTCATTTAAGATATTTCTATTCTAATGATTGATTTAATCCAAAATGTATAATTTTAGTCCATCTTGTTTCCAAGCTCAAAGATGATAAAAACACCTTTTTCCTCACTGAGCAGACAAGGAGACATAAAAAACAACTCAGATACATCAGTATTCCTACTTCCTACCTGTGCTTGCTGTGTCTCCACCTGGACAATAGGATCCTGTCTGACACAGACCAGATGGACGAGTGAGTCCTGTGGTGCCACAGTATTGACCTGCTGGACATGGACTGCAGCCAGAGGCTTCTGTCAGATAAAGTCTGCAAGCAGAGGAAATGTCAAGACCATCAGTGTAAACTGTCTAAAGTTGGTTAAAAAAAATGGATTTTACTATTTAGGTTAATGAAACCTGTCAGAGTAAGTCCCAGGTGGACAGGCCAGAGGAAGACTGGTGCCCTCAGGACAATAGCTTCCCTGCGGACATGCACCTCCGATTCCTGTGCTGAAGTTCCCATCGGGATTCTCAAAGTTCACACCTTGCAAAGACGAGCATTTTAGTGAGGTGTACTCATTGGTTCCACTTTGTCATAGCAGTGCTTGTACAGCAACAGACCTTATAGTTTGAGTAATAAATAATAGTGAGCATGTGATTCTAGCTATGCTGTCATACTGCTGAGGCATTTCACATTTTGTAACCAAAAGTTTTATATTATGTTGGGATTCTAGGTGAGAAATATGTGGTCAAAATCACTCTGTCCATCCAGTATAACTGAGCTTTAGCTGTTTTGTAAAAGCAGATGGGTAAACAGGGAAGCTTTCCAGATTTTTATTTATTCTTTCCATTTAACATAATACACAATCCCATCAGATTGTGGTTGAATACTTTTTTGAGGCATGCATTATACCTGCTATGCAGTAGTACCCAGACTGACAGAGTCCAGTAGGTTCAAACAGACCCCAGTCATCACAAAAGAAACCTGCCGAAACCATTGATAAAGTTGCTGTAATAATGCATGAAGTGTCCATAACAAACCCTCTTCACATCATAATATATTTCTCATTTAGTTCATTAAATACAATTAAACTTTGAATTATTGCCTTTCACTTTTATCAATTAGTTTCAAACCACCCAGTAAATAAATTATAGCTTAATAAATTAAAATCCATTTCAGCAGCACTTCTTATGTGCAGAATACCAATGAGTGCTAAAAATGATGTAACAACACTCCCACCTGCTGGACAAATGAGGCACTGCTCAACCTGACGAAGACCAAACCGAGGGCTGTATGTGCCAGGCGGGCAAGGCAAGATGCCTTCCACTCCCCCACCAAGACAGTAGTGACCCACTGGACATGGCTGGACGCCCTCTCCAGAAAGACAGTACGTCCCCGATGGACACTCATCACACATTTCTGCCCCTTTAGTCAAGAAGACAAAGAGATGTACATTTTTGTGTACATTTCTGATACCCACTAAGCTGCTTTTTCAAGAATGTATGTTATACCTGTACTGTTTGAGTAAGTCCCATCAGGGCAAGGGATTGGAAAAGCTGACCCTAGGGGACAATAGTGTCCAGCTGGACAAATGTCCCCAGTTAAACCATCAGATGGCTTTGAAAACTTTGCTCCTCCTGAACAGTAATAACCTATAAATTAGATAAAGCAACATTACGCCAAAAATTAAAACAAAACTGATCCAAATAATTCAGGGTAGTTGATGCATCTTTCATTTTTATAACATTGCAATCTTTTTGGAATTGGACACATCACTGATCGACAAAAAAACACCTGTTTCGCATAATCCTGAAGGCTGACTGAGTCCAGTGTTGTTGCAGTAGAATCCGGGTGGGCAGGCCCAACAGGAGGACAGGTTCTGGCCTCCGACTGAGATACTCCAGGTCCCTACAGGACAGGGATGCTGCTGTGGGAACTTTGTCCCCTGCAGACAGAAGTATCCTGAAGGACACACGTCACCAGTAGCAACAGACACCTGTAGGAATTAAGACAAATATCAGTATACTTTTTAAATAATGTTAATTTCTCTCCTAATTTGCAGCAAACAAAACTGAAGAGTACTAGGTGTCCTCAGGGCCTCAAACTTTTTGTTTAGATAAATATTCTTGGGTTTCAAAAACATGACGTAGTTCCATCATGTTGGCTTCATCTCGAATGTTCTTTAAAGTAAGACATGTGGGCAGTTGAGGCTGGTGCCTGTCACTCATTTCCTACGCACCATCAACGGCTTTTCCAAATGAAGATCTGCGGTTATTTATTCAACAAATAGAAAGGAACAAAATATTCCTCTGGGTTTTTATTCATGCTAATGGCATGAAAATAACTGCGTAAAAGTGTGTTTAAACGTGAAAGTCGTGTGCAGCTTGATTGGTTAAAAAACAAAATCACGACATTTCGCCCTCTTTAATTATCCTGTTTCTCCCTCCCTCCAGTCCCTACCCCGCTCATACGTGGCACCATGCTGACAAATTGCCTGACTCAAGCAAAACTGATTTATAAGCACAAACAAGCACCTGGCAGACAGCTTGTCAAACATTTTACCCACATGAAGGAAAGAGCAAGTACAACTCAAGACACCAAAACGTTTGAAGCATATTCTTTGGGTAAATGTACAATGCCTTGTAAACGTGATCATACTCCAACAAACCACAATCAGGAATATCAGGATTTCTATGTGATAAGCTAACACAGTGTAGCATATGTTTGTAAAGGGGGAGAAAGACGATACATGGTTTTCACAATTTTTAACTACTAAAAATAAGTGAAGCAAGTGAATTCATCCCCTCTGATACTTTGGATTAAATCATCTGAACCACTTATTTATGGTTTGCGCTGTCTGCTATATTTTTTGTAGAAAACTATAAACAGGGTTTTTTGTGCTTTCACTCAATACTCATCATGTTCAGAAATTATTCTTCCAGAGCCACGATCTGTACAGTTCTTCTAGCGCAAACCATAGGTGTTTTGCTGCTTCTTTGACTGATTCCTCCTGCCATCTTAAATAGACAGCCAATATGTTGATGTATTTGTAGTTATCCCAAAACAGTAAAAATTTTGGATCATGGATTAAACAATTTAAAGAAGAACTTAAAGCTTTAGATATTGGTTCTTAATTTAACTCTGCTTTAAATCAAAAACGTCTTGATGAGGCTGTTCGTTCACAAATGTTCTCAGTGAAACCGCTGCTGTCTTCACAGAATAGCTGAATTTCTGTTATGAAATACTTTTCCAAGTCGATGCATGTGTTTTGATTTAAAAGCGTACATCTGAATCGTTTTGGATATTTTATCAGAACTTACAGGAGAGCTTGTGGTGGCTCCAGAAGAGCAGTAGTGGCCCGGGTCACAGAGACCCTGAGGTTTGGAGAGGCCGGCTCTGCTGCAGAATGAACCTGCTTCACATGGTCGACAATGCTTCACATCCTCACCACTTAGCTGGTCAGAGTAAGTGCCCTGGAAAAATTATTTATTCACCATCATTTGCACAAGCTGAATTCAGAATGTCGGTATTATTGATACTAGGCAATTGCACAGAGCATATAGTTGCTGAACGCAATGGTACATTTTAGATTGTCCAAAAAACTAGTTATTTCATGAGATAACCGCAGTGCAGAGGTTGCAAAAGTGTAGGATGTTTGATGCTGATCAGATTTCTTAATGCTCTAAGTAAGCTGAGACTGTTTTGAGCATTAAGGGTTCTCATGTCTACTCATTCACACAGTAGCATTTGTAATTATCAGGCAAACAATGAATTCATAAAAAATTATATTTCTGTAGCAACATCGAAGCAGTGAGACAGAAACATCACAAAGAGAAAAAACATGAAGATACTGACCGAAGGGCAGGGCCGTGCAGCAGAGGAACCAGGAGGACAGTAGTGTCCTGTGGGGCAGACTGGTGACTGGGACAAGCCTGTTCGATTGCACAGCCTGCCTCCCTGACATGCCACACATGAACCTGCACCTCGACGCTGGGAAGTTGTTTTTTTAGGTAAAATATGTGTCGCAATTTCAGATTAGCGTCATCAGATTAAATGTATTTATTACTTCCTACCGGCTGAAAAGTGCCTAAAGGACATGGCTCTGGCCTGGCTGCTCCTAACAAGGAATAAAAGCCTTCTTCTACTTCATTCTGAGTTGGTGATGAAGATCCCCCAGTACAGTAGAAACCAGGAAAACAACGTCCTGAAGGTGAAGTATTGTTGGAGCCTAAACAATAAAAACTGAGATAGGGAGAGTGACAATATGGTTGTACATGGACATAATGTCTTTGCTCTCAAAAATGGTGATTTAGTTTGAGTTGAATTACCCAGGCGGACAACTAACACACTCCCCAGGGCTGCTGAGGCCGGAGCTGTTGCTGAAAGTGCCAGACGGACAGGAGATGGGAGAGGTCGAAGCCAGAGGACAGTAGCCTCCAGGGGGACATAGACCTCCCGTTGGTCCATCAGCTGGAGTCTGGACATAAATAAACAGAACACTACATGTGAAAAGAAGCAAAAATCCACTGACTCTGAAAGTGACTCTGAAAAAAAGATTTCCTAATATATGTGAAGTAAAACACTTAGACACTGCTGCTTCTTTCACAGCAATAACAGAATCTTACTGCAGATTTAGCTCCCACTCTGCAGTAGAAACGTTCCTTGCAGCTTCCAGAAGGCTTTGTCAGTCCAACACCACTGCAATACTGTCCACCACCACAAGGGGCACACTGAGAGAGCTCACTGAGAGCAGGGTGCGAGCTGTAGGTTCCCTCGGGACAAGGCTTAGGAGTAGAGGTGCCGTCTGGACAGTAAGACCCCTGAAATGAGTAATAAATGAGACGATATATTATGTTGATTGCGTTTTTGTATAATCTGAGAGCAATTTAAGAATCAGCAATTTCTGAGAAACAAGTGCATTTGTTTTAAAGGGATCCATGATTAGTTGTAACAATAGACTTTATTTGAGAAATATTTATTTTAGATGCAAAAAGAATACAGTAGTAATACTGCAGGCTGTTGAGTTTTTATACATTTGTGTATGGTGCAATGCATCCTGGCTAAATGACGTACGCTTGGTCCGATTATGCAAGCTTCATAAATGAAACAAATGACACATACCTCTGGTCGGACTGTGTTTAGGAACTTTGTCGTCACGGCATTTGGTTTTAGCTTGCGAAAATAACGACCACCTGTTAGATCTTTCCTTAGTTTTGCTCGTAAAAATGACTAAAAGTCTTCTGGAGAGAAATATTGAGACTCAAGTGTGGGTCCTTCAGAAGTTGTGTTTGGCTGTTTTCCACCACGCTGTTCTTTTTTTTCATGTGGGAAGCCACGCAGACTCACCTCATTATTCTTATTTTTTTAATTACAGTCAACAGCGACACAGTGTGGCAATGTCTAAATTTACACTAGTCAAAAGCAATATGATAAACAACAACTCAGGTAAAGTTAGCCTTCCTGTGTTAACGTTGATGCATTGTGCAAGTGAAGAAATGGCAACCTCCATTGAGGAAAAATATGCCAAAAGATCCCACCTGAGGGCAGAGTAAAGGCAGATCCATTCCCAGTTTGCTGCAGAAATGCCCAGATGGACATAAAATGCAGACTTCTCCGGTGTGACCATTTGTGTTGTTCCTGAACTTGCCAACCTGACAGGGGTATGTGTAGGGGTGACCGGTCCCCGGGGGGCAATAGTGCCCATCAGGACATGGCTCTGTCTTTGGTATAAGAACACAGATCACAGTGAAACACAAATAAAGATTTTAAAAACCTTATACATGCACAAGTCACTATAAACCTTGATAGATTTACTGGCATTGCTAGTAAGAATGTACAAAAATACCTTAAAGATACACTACTAGGGAGTTGTGAGTTAACCTTGAAAATGTGACTCTCCCGCAGTGGAGCCTGTTGTGTATGCGCAGGCTAGTAATGGCCGGAAAAAATTTTTTCCTGTAAAGTAAGCTTATTTCTCCGCCACTGAAACATGGGGAATGAACTATATGTGAGAAGGGCATGCAAGAGCGTGAGTGCCAAGTCCCTCCCCCTGGCTTTGATTGGTTGTTTCTGATCAAGCGCAGTGCATTTCTGCAGATAGCAGTAGGACCACTGGGGGGAGCCAGAGAAGTTTTATTTTTTTCATATTATCTAATATTCTGCTGTCATGAGTAAGGACATACTAATAGTTTTAACAAATATGTAAAAATAAAAAAATAAACACATATTTGTATTAAGGTTACCTATTGCAACTTTAAGGAAAAAAATATATAGTTTGTCATAGTAGTATAACTCCACACTGAAAAAAATTACCAACCAAACTTAATTTATGTGAACTTCCTGATTAAAATTAGGGTATATTTTACTATTCCTCTATGCTCAATCTCCATAAATCATAGGTTTCCAAAGGGTGGCCCCTGGCCTGTTTGCAGCCACTAGAAGGATTCTGTCTGGCCCACTACCACAATTCTGGAAAGGTGCAAACTACAAAATTGCAGAGTTTTTTTTGTAAGGCAATTGACCTACAGATCCCCTGTCAGAAAACTTTGTTTCATTATAATATTGTTCTTTTAGATCATTATTGGCAAGATAAAAAAGAAGTCACAAAAATTGACTTTCTCAGTAAATGTTTTTCCCTGTGTGGCGAAAAGTTTGAACATCACAGCTCTAAACTGATCAGAGTACTGGATCCTCTCTAAGGCTTTCTTCTCTTCAGCTCACCCTACACAACTTTTTACATAACTTTACAGCCTTGGAAATGGCAGCTGTTCTGGAGAACCAGTGACCCAAGGACTCCTCTTTTTGCTGTACTTTTCCAACAGATAGAGGTTTTTCTTTATGACTCTTACAAAATACAAAACACCTGTTTTCTTGTTTTATTCCATCTGCTAAGGGAAATGGGTTACTGTGTCACTTTTATATATCAGTGAATACTAATTAGAGGAATGTAGAAACTTATGTTTTACTTGAAAGGGATTGTTTGGTTTACCAGAAGATGTACCATTGGTGACTGTTAATATTTTTTCTTCACTTTTAATTCTTCCTGTCTCGGAACATATTTTTTAAAGGATTTTTCAATTCTGCGTGAGATCATGCGTCTGCAATCAAATACATTATTTTTATTTCACACACCTTTGCTAGTAAAGCCAACAAATTTGCCCACATCCGTGTAGTAGCTTGTAAAGTGAATAAGGCGTTTCATCTTAAATTCAGTTCTTTTCTTACAGGTCTGGTGATAGGCTGCTCCTGAGGCTGCTGGGTGTAACAATACTTCCCCTCAGGACACTGGACACACTGAGATACGTCACGCAGACCAGGAGATGAACTGTATGTCCCGTTAGGGCATGGAATGGGATTTGGGTCCTGTGCATTTAAATTTGGAGGCAGATTAATTGAAAATGTGGTGTGCTTTTCTTTATATTCACTACAGTCATCTGTTTCCCTACTCCAAGACTCACAATGCCTCCTCCGGGACAGTAGAAACCTCGAGGGCAGAGCGTGGCTGATCTCTGAGGGTCTCTGGCCAAACCCTGAGAGCAGAGGAAACCAGGTGGGCACACCATGACACTCAGCATGGCCTCCTCGCTGGTGGTCTCATTACTGCAGTAATGCCCCTGTAGGCACGGAGAGCACTCCACAGAGCCCTCATCCTACACACAAGAGAATGAGAAGAAACATTCAGGGAGTTGAAGTTAAAGATATCAACCGGCATGGAGGTGGGAGACAGCAAAATGCACACTGGCAACTTGCGAAAAAGAAATATTTGACTCTGGAAAATGCTGGAACATTAAGAAGGCCTCAAATTGGGAGGGAAAAAAAAGACGATATATCATATCAAAAGCACTCTACTATCCCTCCTGCTGGCATTTACAGATGTACACAGTAGGTGAGTTATATAAGGCGATTGCATGTGGGTGGTAAATGTAATCTAAAAATAGGACAATCAAAACCGTTTCCAGAGTGATGGGACTACACCAGCGCTGGTTTCCACTGGTGCTGTCAGTTGCCCAGTCACACAGGCTTGTGGTTAATGGGGTCTTACAGAGTAGCTGCCAGCTCCGCAGACTCTTGGGTTGATGGTGGCTGAGTAGGGACAAAAATAGCCAGCAGGGCAAGGGGAGCAGTCCTCCAGCCTTCGCCCTCCTTTCAGGCGGCGAAATGAGGATCTGAGAGTGACAGAGCACACATAGTTACTGAATCACAGTTTTTGCACTTGCTTCATTCTCTTATCAAAAAGCACATATCTTATTTCTGATGTTCTGTTTACGCACGGAGGGCAAGGTGAGGGTTTGGAGGTTCCCAGCTGACAGAATGAACCTGCGGGACAAGTCAAGCAGTCCTCCCTGTATCTGTTGCCCATTTGAATGCTGTAGGTGCCTGAAGGGCAAGGGTACTGGGTGCCATATGCTGTCCCTGAGAAAGCAACATCCCCATAATTATATCTGAATGAATGACTCATGACTACAGCATGAGTGAAATGTTTGCAGTACGTTGTAAAAATATTTAAACGACAATTTGCAAGTTTGTCATTTACATAGAATCTATTATTGTTATTGTAATTATTGTAATTATTATTGTAATTATTGTAATTATTGTTCAAATATTGCTTTCAGAGTCAGACAGAAAAAAAATAAAAACTACTTTTCTTTCCGTGCCTTCAACTTGTACATGCTTACCTTCAGGACAGTAGTGTCCAGAGTTGCATCGGCCTGATGGAGCTGCAGACCCAGCCAAGCAGTACCAACCTCGAGGGCACGGCTGGCACTCTGCTTCAGCCTCCAGTCCGCTTTGACTGCTCCATGTCCCCACTGGACACTTGTACTGCGTCGGAAACATCGTTCCAGGGGGACAATAATGTCCAGCGAAACAAAGAAGTGGCGGTCTTTGAATACCACCTGTTCCTGAAACAGCAGAAATGAAAAAATAAGAATCGCCAATTTAGTAAGAAAAATTTTATGCTTTGCAGAAAAGATAAATAATCCATTCTTAAATCTTCAAATATTGCTGTTGATGCATTTGCAGTGCCTCATACCCCTTAAACTTTCTCAGATTTTGTCAGATCGCAAAATTCAACAAAATTCTATATAATTTCATTGAATTTCAGTTTTATATTTTTAAACAACGCAAAATAATGCATTACTATGAAGTAGGATACAATACCTACTCTTCAAAATGTTTCACAAAAATCCTGCAATCACAGCTGCAAGTCTTTTGGCAAAATCTCTGCCAACTTTTCAAAATTAGACTCAAAATTGTTTGCCCAATTTTTTTTCTTTACTGATAGGATTATAGTCAATTCAAACAGGTCTTACCAAAGATTTTTATTTGGATTAAGACCTTGTTCTCCATAAAATTGTTTATTTACTAATGTTCTCTAACAGACCTCTGAGGTCTTTATTGAACAACTCAATTTACAGTATGCTGAAATCAAAGATAGATTTTGTTTAGGAGTACCAGAATTAAAGAGGCTGTACTTTAATTAATGTCACAACTTTTATGGGTAAAATGCTTAAATCCTGTTTCTTATGCTTCACTGTAATGCATATCTTGTGTATCCCATCAAATCAAAATATATATATATTGATATTCATAACAAAAGTGGAAAATTTCAAGCGGCATGAATACTTTGTAACACACTGTAAATTAGAATGAGATGTCACCAATCTATGTTTGTAAGGCATAAAAAAGACTTTGTTTTTCCTGTTGCAAGTCCTTTTAAGAAGCTGCTGAACATGAAAAAGTAACCTCTCAGACAGGCGTATTGTGATGGGCATAGCTGACACTGTGAGCGGTCAGTGAGGTTGATGCGATTGCTAAACGCTCCCGGAGGGCAGGCGTTGGCTGGTTCGTTGGGTTTCGATGAGCCAGGAGGACACACAAACCTATACAGACAAATCCTTTAGAACTTCTCTTTCTCGTCATATTTAAAGTACCAAAACCATGAGTATACAGAAGCATTCTTCATTAAATATTTTCATGTTTCTGAATAGGTTGCGTACCCAGGCATGCAGTCTACATCTGGAGTCTTTAAAGCTATCTGTGTGCAGGCCTTCCCCGGGTAGCATTCTCTGCAATCAGCCACCTCATCCTGCCCCTCTAAGGGGTTGAAGGACCCTGCTGGACAGGGCATCGGGTCGCTGGTCCCCTTAGGACAGTAGAAACCAGGCGGACATTTAAGACAATCCTTCACACCTGGAAAAAAAATTTAGAATACTGAAGTCAATGTAGGTCTGTTACATAAACCTCCCTTCTTATGTTAAGTTGAATTTTTTCTCATTAGCTTTTTTCTTTTCAATCAGTTTGTTTCTTTTTGCCCTCTTTGGCATCTGTCCATTGCAGTTTTCTATATAGATATTGTGGTTTCTCAGGGGAACCTTTAGCAACTGAGTAATTTATGCAATCAGTGGGCATTTCACCTCATGAAAAGATTGGACTAGTGTAAAAATATATAATTATTGTATGCAAAGCTGTAGAAAATGAAATCAAAGATTGAATTAAATTAAATTTAAGCAAAATATAGACATCTAAAACCCAAACAACAGTGGAAGAAGTTTTTAATTTACAGTAAAAGGTTTGCCAATGTGTCACTTTATGTAATTTTCAACAAAAAACAAGCATATATATATATATATATATATATATATATATATATATATATATATATATATATATATATATATATATATGTGTGTG